>JASAMZ010011580.1:0-21229 GCA_030248115.1 Linhomoeus sp. GSCO2_2
ATTGATGGTTTTCAGGTACTATTCACACTGACCGATCTGTCGGGCGACCGTCTACAGAGCCGCTATTATTCTGCCCAGCTTGTCAGAGTATACTTGGACGACTAGTAAGTTGCACTAAATTCTACAATTCAGAGCTTTAGAAGGTATAAATCAACGAGAATATCAGCTAGAATACACAGTAGAACCCGTCCTAGAACGCATTCTACTGCTACCCGACCATGGCTCTCGCTGGCGATCTTCCGAAAGGGGTGGAAGTGGTCGAGGCCAAGCGAAGGCGCCTCGGCGACGAAGAGCCCAGGGGTGCCAAGTTCTACCAGGAAACAGAGCTGTTGCATTCGCGAACGGTCTGCCTGGAAGCGCCTGTCCAAATGCCACTAGCACTGGAGGTCGGTTGTTTGCATAATCGACATTATTATGGAGGACTCGAGACCGCCGTTTTCAAGGAGAGACCACAGTACGGTGGTCATTGCCCAGCAACCCCTGCATGACCTTGCTGGTCGACCGGCTGTCCATCGCAGGCACGCTGATCGTCACTCATCGAGATGGGAGTCCGATCACGCCAGAAGAATTGAAACTGATGAGCGTGAGTTGTTTGCACTAACATTCTTTTCCAAAGTGAGCCTTCGAAATTATGTCCAGATCGCAAACAACTCCCTCCTGAGCTGCATCAACCGCATCACGGTCTACAACGACGGCCGCTTCCTCGTGAGCCTGCCAGGAACTTGGCTGAAGTGCTACCTCATGAACCTGTGCCAGAAGGACGAAGGTTGGGTTTGCGATCAGGCCCGCAGATCCGACCGCTCCAAACTATGTCGTTGTTCTCTCAGAGTGGCTCCTTGAGACACAGGGCGCCATCAGCGGCTGGGCCCTGTATGGCCGGCCCTTGAACTCCACGACTGTGGATGGGACTGGACAGTACATAAGGCACAAACGCCTCACATCAGCCCATGGGCCCTCCAAGCGCAACTGCCTGTGGAGTTCCTGGGCGAGGACAGACAGGACACGTTTCTCCTCTCTGCTGGCAGCTCTCCAGAACAGCAATTGGGCCGCTTAGGCTTAGAGGAGCGCACTCCTTCCCTTGGGCTTTGAATTCCCAGCACTTTTCACGGAAAACTTTTCACCAGGCTTGCATCCTGCAATCTACAGCCACAGTTTGAATCTGGCGGAAAATCACGCCCAGTACATTCCACCAAAGACCGGCCAGAAACCTACCGGCCAGAAACCTCCTATCCTTCAGCACACCGGCCGAGACGTCATACACTCACAGGCTTGGGCTTACAGGGGGGGCGCTTATTAGAGACACTCTGGGGCTTGGGCTTAGACACCGTTTGAATCTGGCGGAAAAGTCATGGCCTGGCACCGCAGCACTTTTCCCCGCAGCACTTTTCCCGGAAGACTTTTCCCCGCAGCACTTTTCCCGGAAAACTCGTAGCACTTTTCCCGGATAAGGCCCTCCTTACTACTTACGTACGAACGTACATACGTACGCACGTACGCACGCCGAGCTCTTGATAGGGTTCGCCCGGCTGAGGCCGGGCGAAAAAATAGCCAAAGTATTCGCCAGCGCCGCTGAACAAGCTATGTCTAACAAGCTTAGAGTAAAAACTGGGTACCCGATGATGGTTGATTGGCATTGTATAGTGTGTCGTGCATTTGAGGAGTTATTCCATAGAGTGTCAGAATAGTAAGTTGAGCATTTCTTCAGGGAGTATCGCCGCAGTTACCTTGAGTTTCCAGAGGAAGTTTGTGCCATTGTTGGGCAATCGATGCCTGTAAGGCGCATTGGTGGGTACTGATCCATAAATGGATCAGGAATGTTCGCCGCAGGTTCACTTTGGAATGAAGAGGGTCTAAATGGGACGACGCCCTTTTCTTTTGGGTCACAAATGCGGACGGTTACGGTGGCTTTGCTGTAGATTGCAGAACCGCACAGTGAACAGAATTGCCGCGTTTCGTCTTCGATTGAATAGGTGACAAAAACATGCATTGCCGGACACATCCATGGAAAAATATTGTATAGTATATAATAAAATATATAGTTTTAGCCATTGGAAATTTCCGAAATCTGCCATGTTTGAAAAAAACCTTGAAAATAACCCTAATTTCGTGAATTCTAAAATCTGAAACTGCTGCATAATTACTTGACATACTACGCCCGATTGATCCATGCAAAGATATTTTCAATTTTAAGTTGTTTGAAATTGTCGAAATTTGGCAATTTTGAGAAAAACCTTGAAAATATCCCTAAATTCGTTAATTATAAAATATAGAACTATTTGCTAAATACTTGGCTGACTATGCTCGATACATCCGTGCAAAGAAGTTTGGAAATTTAAGCTGTTTGAATTTGTCGAAATTTGGAAATTTTGACAAAACCATTAAAAATAACCCTAATTTTGTTAATTATAAAATCTGAAACTATTTGATAAATACTTGGTAGACTATGCTCGATACATCCGTGCAAAGAAGTTTTGAAATTTAAGCTGCTTGAAATTGTTGAAATTTGGGAATTTTGACAAAACCCTTGAAAATATCCCTAATTTCGTTAATTATAAAACCTGAAACTATTTGATAATTACTTGGCAGACCATGCTCGACACATCCGTGAAAATAAATTTTGAAATTTAAGCTGTTTGAAATTGTCGAAATTTGGGAATTTTGACAAAAACCTTGAAAATATACCTAATTTTGTTAATTATAAAATCTTAAACTATTTGATAAATACTTGGCAGACTATGCTCGATACATCCGTGCAAAGAAGTTTTGAAATTTAAGCTGCTTGAATTTGTTGAAATTTGTCAATTTTGACAAAACCCTTAAAATATTCCTAATTTCGTTAATTATAAAACCTGCAACTATTTGATAAATACTTGGCAGACTATGCTCGACACATCCGTGAAAAGAAATTTTGAAGTCTAAGCTGTTTGAAATTGTCGAAATTTGTGGGCTTTAACAAAAACCTTAAAAATATCCCTAATTTCGTTAATTATATTCGCTGAAACTATTTGCTAAATACTTGGCAGACTATGTTCGATACATCCGTGCAAAGAAGTTTTGAAATTTAAGCTGTTTGAATTTGTTGAAATTTGGGAATTTTGACAAAAACCTTGAAAATATGCCTAATATCGTGAATTATAAAATTCGAAACTATGTCACAAATTCATCGCGTCTTATGCCCTTTCCATTTCAGCAAAAACTTTCTCGATACGACTTGTTAATAGAAGTGTCATTTTTGACATTTTCATATTTTGATTGTGAATATCTCGAAATAGCGAAATTAGCAACAGAAACGGACAACGGCACGTTTCTCAGCGCATTCGACTCCATTGGGCGGCACTAACCGTCGTGTCTAGTTTTGTGACACAGACACACAGACACACACACAGACACACACACAGAAACACGAACAGATAATAGCGTCCGTATATATGTGACGTCCAGAATCCGCATTCGTCCAGAATCGGCATGTGCCAATTCTGGACGGCGACCCGTCCACATTCCGCATAATGCGGATTCTGGACGCGGCGCCGTCCAGAATCCGCCTTAGAGATTGGACAAGCATGCTCCTGGTTCGATATGCGTAAGTTGGACGGTCAGAATCCGCCTTTCTTAATCGAATACAACGATACTTTCATTTGGAAGCATGATTTTCCTTTGAAATTAGGCTATGCTTAGGCTCGCCCTGCGCCCACACTGCACAAGAGTCAGTCGGCGTCGCAGTCTGGCGGGTCGAAGCTTAGGCTTAACGCGACCGGTGACCGACTTCAGGGCGCGCGGAGCGCGCCCTGAAGTTGGTGGTCGCGCTAAGCCTCAGTTGAGACCCGCCAGGCGCGACGCCGGCCGGGTTTTAGTGCAAACAGTGGGTGGGGTAAACACTCCTCCATCTACTTCACCTCCTGCTTAGGCCTGCCGTGCACCTCCGGCATGCGAAGCCAAGCCAAAGGAATGCTGATTCTGGACGTCCAGATCACGCATAACGACCGACTAAATGGGCATGGCTCTTCTTTCCAATGCCGATTCTGGACGTCGCGCCGTCCAGAATCGGCATTATGCGGAATCTGGACGGAGACGCGTCCAGAATCCGCATTATGCGGCTTCTGGACGAATGCGGAAAGTGGACGTAACATATATACTCGCCGCCCTGGGGGGCGGCGAAACAAGCTGTGTGTGTAAAAAGTTCAACCTGTACTTTGTGTCTGTCAAATTTTGGTGAACAGTATAGTGAACTTCGTACCCATCGTGAGTCGCATCTGGAGAAAGTGTCTTGAAAACGTGCACCATAATACCAAGTGCAGCTATACCAGGATACGGTTGTCTGTACAGCTGATCTAAAGCTCAGTGATATCGCCGCGTTCGCAATATGTTATCGGCATGATACGACGCCGTTCATCTGAAGTTTTATACCTGTGGGAATACTCCACATCGAACAAAACACGTCCCAATTGTTTGGTGCAGGTGTTCTCTACCAGGAATTTCGTTTGGTGTACGCATTTCTTGCCTTATGGCGTTCTATGTTTGTCAATAGGTATATGAAATTTCGGCAAATAATAGCTTATTTCTATGAAATTCCACATTTGCAAAGAAATTCTTTTCTGTTACAAATTATCCGCGTCTATGATCTTCCCATTTCTGAAGAAATTTCGCCGCTAGCTCAACAGGCGAAAGTCAATTTTCGACATTTTGATTTTTTTATTGTGAATGTCTCTAAATTGCAATTTAATAAAACTGTAAAAAAATGTCACAAATTCTTACTGACATACGGCCCTTCCATTTCTGTATTCACATTCGTCAATAAATGACGTGTATTTTTGTCAATTTGTGGAATTTTGACAAATAATCGCGTATTTCTATAAAATTCCACACCTGCAAAAAATTTCTTTTGTGTTACGAATTATCCGCGGTCTACGCTCTTTCCATTTCTTAAGAAATTTCGCCGCTAGCTCATCAGGCGAAAAAGTCTATTTTCGACATTTCCATTTTTCAATTGCAAATATCTATAAATTGCAGTTTAATAAAACTGTAAAAACATGTCACAAATTCCTACTGACATACGGCCTATCCATTTCTGTATTCACATTCGTCAATAAATGACCTTTTATTTTTGCCAATTTGCCGAATTTCGACAAATAATCGCGTATTTCTATCAAATTCCACGTTTGCAAAAAATTTCTTTTGTGTTACAAAATAACCGCGGTCTATGCTCTTCCCATTTGTAAAGGAAATTTGCCGTTAACTCATCAGGTGAAAAAGCCGATTTTCGACATTTTTATATTTCATTGCAAATATCTCGAAAATGCGAAATTAGCAACAGAAACGGACATCGGATCCGTACTCAGTGACCTTGACTCTACTTGACCACATATCCTTATTACTAAGCGGCTAACGAGGTCTGTCTGTCCATGCTGGATCATGAGATGCGGGCGTCGGAATCTAGAGATCTTTGTGAGTAACCAACCGCCCTACACTAAAGCTCAGAACGTCCCACTTTGGTCTTTCGCGATGCTCTAAACTCCGAGATATCGTGCAAAGACTGACTGCACATGCTATAACATAGTGCCTTTTGCCAAGACTTTGTCAATGCCATAGCGCTCGCTACAGTTGATGGATCGCGCTGATCTATAGCTTAAACTGACCGTCAGAACACGCAGTTTTGCATCTTTACTTTTAGAACTTTGGCCGATGACTGAATTCCACAATATTTCGCAAATATCGACTGCATCAGTACATTCTGAGCACAGAAGGCACCACACGCTGTAGTTGACGTTTTGATTTCGCGCCAAACGCTCCTTACGGTGTCACCATGTCGTGTGGTTGTCGTGGTGAGAATCTAAAGTGTATTCGCAGGCACTGTATGCACTGGTAGGGGCGCAGCATCAAACTGCTTTGGATCGATGTCAAATGTCTTAAGATCTATATGAAATCTCCTACGGGCTAAAAACTGCTTTGGATCGATGTCAAATGTCTTAAGATCTATATGAAATCTCCTACGGGCTAAACCCAATCGTCTACATGCTAAACCCAAGTGTCTATTGTGTATTTACAGGCACGGGTGCTGGCACGAGTCTAAATGTAGGCACTGCCAGGGGCACAGTGTTAAATGGCTTGAGATCTATGTAAAACGTCCTATTGGCTAAACCCAAATGTCTACAGGCTAATCCCAAGCGTCAATTGTGTGTTTACAGGCATTGGGGCTGGTGCGATCCTAAACGTAGGCACTGGCAGGGGCACAGGGGCGAATGGCTTGAGACCTATCTAAAATGTCCTATGGGCTAAACCCAAGTGACTACGGGCTAACCCAAGTGGCTATTGTGTATTTACAGGCATGGGAGCTGGCACGACCCTAAATGCAGGCACTGGCAGGGGCAGAGTGTCAAATGACTTGAGATCTAACTGTAATGTCATGCAGTGCGCCGAATTCGATGATTGCGTTGTCTCCTTTATGCTCTGTAGATTATCCATGGGCTATTGACCATAGAGATTCACCTACGGGCTAAAGGCTCTAGTCCTTTATACTAAGCGGCTAACGAGGTCTGTCTGTCCAGGCTGGATCTCGAGACACGAGTGACGAAATCCAACGATCAATGGCTTAAACTGATCGCCGCGAGCCCAACAGCAGAACGTCCCGTTTTGGCTTTTGGAGATTAGCTACACACCGCGATTATCGCGCAAGACCGCTCGCTAAAAACCACGCAACGAAATTTCAATTACGCCTTATCATTGCATTTTCGTGGTGGGACAAATTTGGCATAAACAAAGCACACATTGCAGCGTCGTGGTGAGACAACTATAGCGCAAACACAAACCTGCTCACACACCATACGTCATTCAGTGCGTTCAAGTGCAACGCTGCAATTGTGAGAACCGGAAGCAATCCATCACTTTATGCTTGGCAGACGTCGTTTCTCAGCTGAAGAACACGCCTAAACATGGCCGGTAGAAAGAAGTCCCACAGTTGGGAAGTCAACCTTCGAAATTTTTTTGCGAACGACCGCCAGCGCAAGGCAACGGCTCGACAGAATGAAACCGACGACCAGAAAGCGGCGAGACTGCAAAAGGACAGAGAGGCGAAGCGCAAGAAACGCGCCGTAAGAGTGTTTCCCTTTGCTCTACTGCTGAAACTAAATCTCACTATTGTATCGAAACGGGACCGCTTTTATTCTGTCTACTTTAGACGGAAACTTGTGAGCACAAGTTTGAGAGACTGGAACGGGACAGGGAATCCAAGCGACAGCTGCGCGCCGTGGGTTGCTCCACATTGTGTATACCATTTCATTGTTTATCGACAGTGAATGCGAGTAAAGTCGGTCTTCGTTCTCAGGCTGAAACAGACGAGCAAAGAAAGGCGCGAAATGAGAAAGAGCGTCAGCGACGCGCCAATCGCGTGCCAATTCATTATCTACAAGGGCTCAACGACTCTGCCGCCAGCAAGTATCCTATAAAGGCAGACGAAATGGGGCCGATGAACGTCAAGTGCAACAACTGCGATGCTCTGTTCTGGCACACTGAAGTGTGCAGGCAGGAGAACTGCTGCCACACGCACCACTGGCAGCACACCTACTGCTACTGCTCCACCAAGCCTATTCCAAAGGGGAAAATCTGCGGTCATTGTGAAGCGGCCCACGATGGCGTGGCCGAGGAAATCCATCAGATCGCGCTCGACGACCTGGAGAAGCGGGGCCGCCACAACTACAGTCAGACCTTTGGAGACGTGGCGCGATTTCAGCCCTGGGGAAGGGGCCCGACGGAAAGAAATACGTTTCGGACGCCTGCTGGGAGCACCACTACAACTTCAAGGAGCCTCGACCGGAGGCCATCAGTGGCAAGAACCCGACGACAAATGAAGGCGCTCTTTGTGGAGGCTGTACCGATATGTCCGTTTGCCAGTGCTGGTAGTTTGGGCACCGATGTCAACGTACATATGCTGGCGAGCCACAGGTGCATTTCGTGTTGGCGTGTGAAACCGCTAGCTCTCGACAGCATTGATGGAACGTGCGCGATGGTCTACTAAACTTTGACACTGTAGTTTTGCGTGTTTTGTTTGAGAACTTTGGCCAATGCTTGAATTTCATGAAGTTCCAAATATATCGATTGAGCAATATACTCTCTCCAGTATACTAAGCGGCAAAACTGTGTTCGTCTGCCTGTTTGTTTGTCTGTGAACGCTCTAGCGCACGCCGAAGTTAGCAGATCGCGATGATCTGTAGGTAGCTTAAACTGACTGTCAGTACATTTATAGCTTTGCGCATCGATGCATTTTGCGCACATAAGGCGCCACGTGCTGTGCCTGTTGTTTGATTTCAGCCAAAATCGCTTGACTGTGTCACCAGTCACTAAAGAGTTGTCTTCTATATTTGAGTGGCTGACAGTTTCGTTCATGCCACTTTTGCAGTATTGTGTCACCATTCACTACAGAGTTGTCGTCTTGAGACTCCGAGGTGTATTTACAGGCATGGTGAGTGGCGCAAGGCTAATCGTAGGCACTGGCAGGGGCACAATCTAAAATCGACTTTGGGCTGAAGCCAAGCATCTACAGGCTAAACTCAAATACTATTGCTGTGTATTCACAGGCACGTGACCAGGTGTAATTGTAGGCAGTGGCACAGGCACAACTTGAAGCCATCTATAGGCTAAAGAGAAATACTCGCTGTGGCATGCCATAAGTCGCTGCATGTTCTGACCAGTGGCATGCGCCATCAGTAGCTTCATGACAATTGCGTAACGACAGTGCTCTTGGGACTATATAGATTCTCCTACGGGCTAAAGGCACTAGTCCTAATTACTAAGCGGCCTAAGTCTGTCCGTCTGTTTGTCAGTCTGTAAACGCTCTAGCTCTAGACACAGTTGTCGGTTCGCGATGATCTATAGCTTAAACTGACAGTCAGAGCACGCGGTTTTGCATCTTTGCTTTTACAACTTTGGCCGATGACTAAATTCCACATTATTTCGAAAATATCGACTGCACCAGTACATTCTGAGCACAGAAGGCACCACACGCTGTGATTGACGTTTGATTTCATGGCAAAAGCGCTATACAGTGTCACCACTCATGACAGAGTTATCGTTTTGAGACTCCAAAGTGTATTAGCAGGCACTGCCTGCACTGGCAGGGGCACAGCATCAAACTGCTTTGGATCTATGTCAAATGTCTTTAGATCTATCTGAAATCTCTTACAGGCTAAGGCCAAATGTCTACGGGCTAAACCCAAGTATCTATTGTGTATTTACAGGCACGGGAGCTGGTGCGAGCATGAATGCAGGCACTGGCAGGGGCACAGTGTCAAATGGCCTGAGATCTGTCTGAAATTCCCTATTGGCTAAACCAAAATGTCTACGGGCTAACCCCAAGAGTCTACTGTGTATTTACAGGCACATGAGCTGGCGCGATTCTAAACGCAGGCGCTGGCAGGGGCACAGGGTCGAATGGTTTCAGATCTATCTGAAATGTCCTATGGGCTAAACCCAATTGTCTACAGGCTAAAACCAAGCATCTATTGTGTATTTACAGGCACAGGAGCTGGCGAGATTCTCAACATAGGCACTGACAATGACAGGGTCTAATGACTTGAGATCTAGCTGTACTGTCCTACAGTGCACTGAATTCGATGATTGCGTTATCTCCTTCATGCGCTGCAGATTACCCATATGCTATTGACCTTAGAGATTCTCCTGCGGGCTAAAGGCTCTAGTCCTATATACTAAGCGGCAAGAGTCTGTTTGTTTGTGGGTCTGTGGACACCATAACTCTAGCCACAGTTGACGGATCGCGATGGTCTATGGCTTAAACTAACCGTCATCGCCTGAAGTTTTGCATGAAGGTTTGTGGACTTTCGTCGATCACTAAATTCCAAAATATGACAAAAATATCGACTGCGCCTGCACATTCTGAGCACAGAAGGTACCATACGCTGTGACTGACATTTGATTTCGCACCAAAAGTGCTTTGCAGTGTCACCGATCACCAAAGAGTTGTCGTTGTGAGACTCCAAAGTGTATTCGCAGGCACTGCATGCACTGGCAGGGGCGCAGCATCAAACTATTCTGGATCTATGCCAAATGACTTTAGATCTATCCGAAATCTCCTACGGGCTAACTACGGGCTAAAGCTAAGTGTTATTGTGTATTTGCAGGCATGGGAGCTGGTGCGAGCCTAAATGTAGGCACTGGCATAGGCACACTGTCAAACGGCTTGAGATCTATCTGAAATGTCCTATGGGCTAAACCCAATTGTCTACAGGCTAAACCCAAGTGTCTATTGTGTATTCACAGGCATGGGAGCTGGTGTGATCCTAAATGTAGGCACTGTCAGTGGCACAGGGTTGAATGATTTAAGAAATATCTGAAATGTCCTACGGGCTAAACACAATTGTCTATTGGCTGAACCCAACACCATTGACCATAGAGATTCTCCTACGGGCTAAAGGCTCTAGTCCATATTACTAAGCGGCAAAGGTCTGTCCGTTTGTTTGTTTGTTTGTTTGTTTGTCTGTGGACGCTCTAGCGCTCGCTACAGTTGACGGATCGCGATGATCTATGGCTTAAACTGACCGTCCTTGCATGTAGTTTTGCATGAAGGTTTGTGGACATTGGTCGATGTCTAAATTCCAAAATATTTCGAAAATATTGACTGCGCCAGTACATTCTGAGCACAGAAGGCACCACACGCTGTGACTGACATTTGATTTCGCGTGACTGACGTTTGATTTTGCGCCAAAAGCACTTTAGAGTGTCACCACTCATGACAGAGTTATCGTTGTGAGACTCCAAAGTGTATTCGCAGGCACTGCATGCACTGGCAGGGACACAGCATCAAACTATTCTGGATCTATGTCAAGCGACTTAAGATCTATCTGAAATGTCCTGCGGGCTAAACCCAACTGTCTATGGGCTAAACCCAAGTGTCTATTGTGTATTTACAGGCACAGGAGCTGGTGCGAGCCTAAATGTGGGCACTGGCAGGGGCACAGGGTCGAATGACTTGAGATCTATCTGAAATCTCCTACGGGCTTAACCCAAATGTCTGCGGGCTATACCCAAGCATGTATTGTGTATTTACAGGCACTGGAGCTGGTGCGAGCCTAAACGTAGGCAGTGGCAGGGGCGCAGGGTCGAATGACTTGAGATCATCTGAACTGTCCTATGGACTAAACCCAAATGTCTATAGGCTAAAGCCAAGTGTCTATTGTGTATTTACAGGCATGGGAGCTGGTGCAGTAGTAAATGTAGGCACTGGCAGGGGCACATTGACAAATGACTTGAGTGCTATCTCAAATGTCCTACAGGCTGATGACCGATGGGCTATTGACCATAGAGATTCTCCTGCGGGCTAAAGGCTCTAGTCTACATTACTATGCTAGCTAGGCCTTTTGTCTGTCTGTCTGTCTGTCTGTCCGAGTACGCTTGCCTCCCTAGCTCCCTAGCACTTCGCCACGCAACGCTTCAGCACGCGCGCGCCTAGATGCCAGCGGGACGCCAGCGGCGTCCCGCAGAGAAGCTCGCTCGCATGGGGCGGTACAGTAAGGAGCCTTGCAATGTGCAATGCCATGCCTCCAATGCCTTGCATAAGCGCGCACTGTCACCGCTCGCTCTCAACTGAGCTCATCTAATGCTCTGGTCGCGCGCATGAGGCAGTGTTTGAGAATGAATTGCTCACAATCCGACGTGTTTGTTTTGTGCACTGCGCGCCGACTGCCGAGTATAGGTCATGTTTGGGAATGAATAGGTCATAATGTGTTTTGTGTGGCGCGTGCGAAGTTCGCTTGCGGTTGCTCGCTTACATGTCGCCTCACCGCTCGCAAATCGGCGCGCGCGTTGCAGTGTTTGGGAACGAATTGCTCACAATCCGTCGTGTTTGTTTTGTGCACCACGCGCCATTCCCCCGCGCCGAGTTACAAGGAGACATCACTGCCAGGCCAGCGCCGATTTCCCTGCCACCCCCAATTGGGGCTGCTACTGTCCTCTGGGACATCACTACCATGGAAAGCAGTGCTGGTGAAGAGGACGACGACGTCAGCATTGGGGTGCCCGCAAAACGGGTAAAAGCACCCACAGCAAGGGTGGCAAGGCAACGCCGTTACAGAGCCAAGGTCAGTTTGCTTACGATTGCTGTCCGTTGTAATTTGCATGCACACTAGAGCGCGATGCATCTGGCAATGTTAGAGCTCGGCTATTTACCAGAATTCGGAAGGTCAGTTCGTTGTGAGGGCGCGCTTAGCTTAGTGAATAGGACGTTTGTGTAAGGGTGTGTTGTGTTTCTGAAATTGTCTATACGCTTCAGCTGGACGAAGACAGGCGTGCTCAGCTACGCCAGGCCAACAGCGAGGCCAGAAGCAGCGCGAGACAATCGGTGAGGTGCCTGACGTGCAATGGCCAGTGGCGTTGGGGTGCTTACAATGCACCAGCATATTCAGCTAGACGAAGACAGGCGTGCTGAGCTGCGCCAGGCCGACAGCGAGGCCAGAGGCAGCGCGAGACAATCGGTGAGATGCCTGACGTTCAATGGCCAGTGGCTTTGGGGTGCTTACAATGCACCAGCATGTTCAGCTAGACGAAGACAGGCGTGCTCAGCTGCGCCAGGCCGACAGTGAGGCCTGAGGCAGCGCGAGACAATCGGTGAGATGCCTGACGTATAATGGCCAGTTGTGTTGAGGTACTTACAATGCACCAGCATGTTCAGATGGACGAAGACAGGCGTGGTCGGCTGCGCCAGGCCGACAGCGAGGCCAGAGGCAGCGCGAGACTATCGCTCGCGTTTCCACCCGGCGCAGCTATGGAGGCACTAGGGGTTAGAATCGTCCAACCAGGCGGAAACTCTGTCGACATATGGAACCTCTACCGCTCTCCGGCAAGAACTGGAGCACAAGACAATAGAGACGCAGCCCTACACCTGATGCAGTGGCCGGCGACTCAGAGGACCATCATCTGCGCAGACGTCAATGGTCACGGTTTATGGGATTCTAGCGTGGACAATGACGAAATTGGGGAAGAGCTGGACGACTGGATCCAGCAAAACAACCTGATCTCCCTGAACGATGGCAGGCCAACGAGATTCGCCACACCTGGGGTGGGCACGGCCCCAGACGTCACCATAGTGGGATCGACTATGGCTGCTACGTTCAGCTGGCACACACTGGCGACAATTGGATCGGATCATCTACCCATTCTGCTGTCGCTCAGGGGCAGAAACAACAGGGAAATCCAACAGCCCAGCCGCCGGCTCAACTACAAGAAGACAAACTGGCAAGTCTACCAGCGAGAAGTGTCCCAACAGCTGGAGGGGCAGTATTACTACCCTTCCATCGAGAGGGAACACGATGCCCTGGTCAACGCCATCATGACAGCTGCCAGACGCGCTACTCCCACTACCTCAACCAGAAGACGCCGTCCGTGGTGGACAGCTGCTTGCGCCGACGTGAAAAGGAGATGCCGCGAGGCCCTCCGAGAACTACGACGTCACCCCCGCAGACAGTCCCTCATGGACAGATACCAACTGGCAAGAGCAGAAATGGATGAGACAGTGCGCAGAGAGAAACGACGCTGCTGGCACAAGTTCGTGGAAACTCTGCAGCCCAACACGCCCAGCAGCAAGGTCTGGAATACGATCAGAGCAATTGATGGCAGGCAGAAGTCAGGTCTACCGGACGTCGCCTTCCACAATGGCAACAAGGTCATCTACGACGAAAGAGGCAAGGCAGCTTTAGCAGTGTCCACGTACGCTGCAGTAAGCCACGTCCGCATCCCTCGAGTGGACAGCAAGGCGGCCTACAGGGCAATACGCTCCAACCTATTGCCAGCCCCTGCGCCCCCCACTGCAGCCGAAGAACGGGCTTTCACAATGGATGACCTAAATCAGGCGCTGCAGAGGATGAAGAACTCGGCCCCAGGGCAAGACCAAGTCCATCCCCTTCTGATCAAACACCTGCCATTGGAGGGTCTCCATCGCCTTCTCTCACTGGTGAATAGGAGCCTCTCTGAGGGGAAAGTGCCGTCGACCTGGCGAAGGGCCATCATAATACCAATCCTCAAGAAGAGCAAACCCGCCGACCAGATCACCAGCTACAGACCAGTCTCGCTCCTTTCCTGCGTGGCAAAGGTAGCAGAGTCAATGATGCAGTGCAGACTTCAGATATGGGCCACCAATAACGGTCTACTACCAGAGGAGCAGGCAGGCTTCAGAGCGGGGAGATCCACCCTGGACTGCATGGCGAACATCGCCCAAACCGCCTTTGACGGATTGCAGAAGCGCCACCGCACGCTGCTAGTCGCCATCGACTTCAAGGCGGCATTCGACAGGGTGTGGAGAGGGGGACTCCTGCGGGACCTCGCCAACGCTGGTCTACCAGCGAAATGCCTGCGCTAGCTACGAGCCTTCCTGACTGACAGAAGAGCAGCTGTGAGATGGAACACCACCTTGAGCTCCTTCAAGGTCTTCAAGGAAGGAGTGCCGCAAGGAAGCCCACCGTCTCCGCTGCTCTACTGCCTTTCGCAGGCAGCTCTGCCCTCTCAAATCCGAGCATATAGCCCATCGGCGCAGTGCACCATCTATGCGGACGATGTCACGCTAACGACAGCAGAGAAGACCCCTGAACTGGCAGCTCGACATATGAGGCAAGCGCTGAGAGGGGCAGACGAGTGGGCCATCAGACATCAGGTCAAGATCACGACGGAAAAGACAGAGGCACTAGTTCTGTCTGTCGACCCGAGTGAAACGGCGGGGAAAGCGCAGCCTCCACTTGTCCTGACCGGCCAGCGGGTGCCATACAAGTCAAACCCCAGAATACTGGGTGTGACACTAGACCCACAGCTACGGTTCGGCGCTCAGGCGCAACTGGCAGCGAAGAAGCTCAAAAGTCGAACAAACATCCTCCGCGCTTTAGCAGGGACGTCTTGGGGCCTACAGTCTTCCAGCTTGCGCACTCTCTACTCCACCTATGGCAGGCCAGGTGATATGTACGCAGCAGGAGTCTGGTTCCCATTCCTGGCGGATTGCCACCGCAACAAGCTGGAGAGCAGCAACTACGCGGCCGCCAGGGTGATCACAGGAGCACCTGCCGGCTCCCCAGCTGTGGAGACATGCCGAGAAGCCGGCCTTCCTCCGCTACAACATCTAGCTGAAGAAGAAGCGGCCAAACTGCTGCTGCGCTTCCAGAGACTACCGCAGACCCACCATCTGCGCAGACTAGCGGACTCAGTCACAGCGCCACGGTTAAAAGCTGCCCGCGCAGCCCTCCGCACAGACTGGCTAGGCACGGCTAGGTCAGTACTTGCGCAACTGCCGCCACAGATGAACCCACATGAGGCACTGACACGTGGTCGCGACGAGAAGGCGCTCAACTACTACAGGAACGCCACAGCCAATAGAAACTCGTTCCACCGACGAGCAACTGACGGCAACCTGCTGGCGCATGACACCACACGCAGTAGGGCGGAGGAAACGCTGCTCAGCATGCTACGTGTGAACCGCGCCCCATTCCTCCAGCAGACCAAATGCCGCTGGAAACGAACGGACACGGCCACATGCCCGCACTGCAATGCGGGCGAAGAGGACTCAGAGCACTTCCTAGTTGCCTGCCCCAGATGGGAAGCACAGCGCCGAGCGTGCTTGGGTGGTCAGCCCACTATTGGGTGCTTGCAGGAATCCCCACAAGAAGTCCTGCAGTTTGTGCGTCGTACCGGCCTTTGGGCCCCTCGATCCTAGAAGAGGCCAGCAGCAACAACAACAACAGACTATCGGTGAGATGCCTGACGTTCACTTCAATGGCCAGTGGTGTTGAGGTGCGTACAATGCACCAGCATGTTCAGCTGGACGAAGACAGGCGGGCTCAGCTGCGCCAGGCCGACAGCGAGGCGAGAGGCAGTGCGAGACAATCGGTGAGATGCCTGACGTTGAATGGATTGAGGTGCTGGCTTACAATACAGCACCATGTTCAGCTGGACGAGGACAGACGTGCTGAGCTGCGCCAGGCCGACAGCAATGCCAGACGCAGTGCCAGACAATTGGCAGCCTCTGCTCAAACTGAAGGAGAGAGATTCGCCAAGAAGCGTGCAGCTGTAAGTGACCGCGTTGGAATATAGCGACTATTGAAGCACATACACACTCCTCTGCATAGCGCATTAGATGTAGTGTTTGGTGTTGCAATCTAACTACGTAATACCAGGCCTGTAAATTAAAATGTGAATTCTCCACTCTCCCCAATAGTGCATTACATTTTCAGTCAAAGAACGAGATCATTGGCACAGCAGTTGGAGAGGTGTTTCGAGAGAAGGATTTGAAGAAGCAAATGGGCTATGAATGTGGTCCATTTACATTCAATTGTGGACACTGTGGTGCAACCTTTTGGCTTGGAGAACGGCTTTCCAGTAGCAGCAAAAAGAATCCTGTGTTTTCAATGTGCTGTCAGAACGGCAAAATAGTGCTTCCTGACTATCCTTTGCCACCAGCTCCCCTTCACAATCTCCTATGCGCTACTACGCGTGAAGCCAGACAATTTCGGTGAGTACCTACTCTACTTGAAGTACAGCAAAAGTATGTAGAGCAATATCGAATTGTTCCACAAAACTCTATCGAATTGTTCAAAAGTTCATTGGGGTTTACAATCCATGCCTGCAAACCTTAGAGAGAAGATTCGCGCGTTCAACAGTGTTCTGGCTTTCACAAGTGTTGGGGTTAAGATAGCATCCTTGCCAGGAGGAGCGTTCAACTACAGAATCAGTGGCGAATTAGTGCACAGGTGGGGTCGAAATTGTACCCTATGTACACGTAGACAGGTAGACGTTACACCCTATATGTCGTTTAAACTTTTAGAATTAGCAGCTTGGCTCCAGGGGAGGGCCAAAGGCCACAGTTTTGCCAAATGTACATCTATGACACTAAAAATGAGACGGAGAACCGCTTGGCCGTCATGCCAGGCCTGCAGTCGGAGGAAGACCGCCACATCCTGGAGGGCCTGCAGACTATGTTGCGGGCCTGCAATCCCTACGTGGCCACCTTTAGGCAGGCGGCAGAACAAATGAAGGACGGAGAAGAGAAACAGCTTCTGGTGAGAATAGCAGTAGTGGTGGTCATAATGACGATGGCCGCATGTGTCAATGCCACTTCAGATCAAGATTCGGACTGACGTTCCACTCAACAGGGGCACATACAATGCCCCCGCTGCAAACGAGGTAGCCGCCCTGATTCCTGATGAAAGCGGCGCTGCCTCTGCTACCCGCGACATCGTCTTGACAAGGAGGGAAGGCCGTGAGTGCTTCAAGTGATGACTGAAATACATTGTGTACCAAACTGTAGCAAACAAACATGTGTGTACACACAAGACAAGAATTGCTTTCTTTGTTCCAACAAAGGGCGGTCTTTGTTCCAGCGTTGAAACGAATCAGGGAGCACGACTCTTGCTATGAAGCCTTGCATTATGTCCTGTTGTTCCCAAGTGGCTGTCAAGGGTGGTCATGCGAACTCAGGAGGACCAGTGACGTGTGTAGTTTGCTATGATTCGACGACGACTACGGCGGCGGGGCAGCGGTGGCGACGACGACGATGACGACGACGACGGCGGCGGCGGCAGCGGCATCGACGACGACAACGATGGCGACGACGATCATGACGACGACGACGATGACGACGACGACGGCGGCGGCGGCAGCGGCATCGACGACGACAACGATGGCGACGACGATCATGACGACGACGACGATGACGACGACGACGGCGGCGGCGGCAGCGGCATCGACGACGACAACGATGGCGACGACGATCATGACGACGACGACGATGACGACGACGACGGCGGCGGCGGCAGCGGCATCGACGACGACAACGATGGCGACGACGATCATGACGACGACGATGACGACGACGGCGGCGGCGGCGGCAGCGGCATCGACGACGACAACGATGGCGACGACGATCATGACGACGACGACGATGACGACGACGACGGCGGCGGCGGCAGCGGCATCGACGACGACAACGATGGCGACGACGATCATGACGACGACGACGATGACGACGACGACGGCGGCAGCGGCATCGACGACGACAACGATGGCGACGACGATCATGACGACGAAGACGATGACGACGACGACGGCGGCGGCGGCAGCGGCATCGACGACGACAACGATGGCGACGACGATCATGACGACGAAGACGATGACGACGACGACGGCGGCGGCGGCAGCGGCATCGACGACGACAACGATGGCGACGACGATCATGACGACGAAGACGATCGCGGCGGCGGAGGCGTCGACGACGTGTTGTTTGCATGCCCTGATGTTGTCTTTGCGTGCAGGTGTCGCTGCTGCGGTATGCGGCGTATCGTTTGGCGTTTCGGTGCGCGGCTGACCAGGCGGTCGTGGTGCCCCACAGCTACGGACGCCTGTTCCACCAGTGGATCGTCGATAACTGGTGCAGGGTCGAGCAGAATCGACTCTCGTGGTACCGCAGAACCGATAGCCAGACGCAGCTGCGAGCCGACCTTTACAAGAGTGAGCGTTTTATCCCGGAGCCTTGCTGAATGCAATTAATCATGTTACATATCAAGGTACGCACTTCCATACGTGCAGACGTGGAGGATGCAGTGAACGACGGCCTCACAGATGGAAAAGCGCTAGGGCATGCTGTCATTTTGCCCTCCTCCTTCACTGGCTCGCCCCGCGCCATGAACCAACTCTATCAGGACACCATGGGCATTGTGCGCAGCTTTGGCAAGCCCGACTACTTCATCACCATGACGACCAATCCAAACTGGCCCGAAATTAAAGAGGCCCTCCTTGAGGGTCAGGTGGCCAACGACAGACCCGACCTGATGGCCAGGGCGTTCCGCCTTCGCCTGGTGGGTGGCCGTGGCTTTCATGAACAAGATGCAGTTGCATGTGTATTGGTAGAAACGTTTAGGCAGCCCTGCGCGAAGTGATCTTCAATGGCGCCCTCGCCCTGGACAAGGAGCTGGCCAAGCGCGAGCGCTCTGTGGCGGCGCACGTGGACGTGATCGAGAGCCAGAAGAGAGGCCATCTACACGCCCACATGCTGGTCTGGATGACCCCCGGCCAGAAGCCGCGCACCACTGACGACTACGACAAGGTCATCAGCGCCGAGCTCCCGGACGCAGACATGGTATGCCACTGGCTTACTACAATAAGTGCAGTAGCAATTTGCATTCTGCCACTGGAGCCTGCGCTGCATTGTTAGTACTACGTAGCATGCAATTCGTTGTCACTGAAGCGATTTGTTTTCACGCATGTATGTATTAGATTGCATTTGCAGTTTCCCGAGACACGCGAAATCGTGCTAAAGCACATGGTGCACGGCCCCTGCGGCCAAGTGAACCCGGGCGCGCCCTGCATGCGCGAGGGCGCTTGCACGAAGCACTATCCCAAGCCATACTCAGATTCTACCAGAATGAATGAGGACGGCTATCCCGTCTACAGGCGCCGTGACAATGGCGATTCAGCCGAAAAGAAGAGCCGCGGGCAGTCTTACTTGGTCACGAACAGGAATGTCGTGCCCCACAATCGGCAGCTGTTGCTGATGTTTGACTGCCACATCAACGTCGAAATCTGCTCCACTATCAAGGCGATCAAGTATCTCTTCAAGTATATCACCAAGGGGCCAGATCGCTTGGCAATGTCTCTGCAAACCGAAGACGGCTATGTGCTGGCCCCACGGAGAAACGAGATCGATGTCAGTACACACTTTCTGCTTGAAATACTAAGTTGAATTGTCTTACTACTACAGTATTTGAATGGTAGATTTGCATAATTCAGCTGTATTTGGACTGCCGCCATATCGCGGCCCCCGAGGCCAGCTGGCGCCTGTTCGGCTTCAGCATGCACACCTCTTCTCCGACCGTGGTCAGACTGGACGTCCACCTGCCCAACGAGGAGCGCGTCGTCTTCGACGTCAGATCTTCTCTCTTTGCATGCTCCTTTGGCGTTCATTTCTAATGCTTTCATATTCATTCAGGCTGAAACCAATTTGCGCGGTGTCAGCCGTCCAAATACCACTCTGACCAACTGGTTCGAAGCCAACAAGAGGGGAGAGGGCTTGGACTTGCTCTACCACGAATTCCCCACTCAGTTCACACACGACAAGGAGAAGGTGCGTAGACAGCTTCGCTTACGTATTACCATATTCAGCCTTGGTGGTCTGGGTGACGTCAGCGCACATACATTGTGCACATACACATACACCTACCAAACTCTGCAAAATAGTCATCGTCAATTCAACTAGAATAGTTCCACCGGCAGGGCTGGAGGCGTCGCAAGCGAGGCGGCGGCGAGGGGACAATTGGCAGAATGTACGTGGTCAATCCCCAGCAGAGCGAGAAGTTCTACCTGCGTCTTCTGTTGGTCTACCAGCGCGGCTGCACCAGTTGGAGCGATCTGAAGACAGGTCAGCTGCCTTTGGTTTTGTCAATCGATCTTCAATTTGCGTCTTGCTGTATCTCCAGTTGGGTTTCACCTACGTTTCGCCACGCCAGTAATAGAGATTGTGGTGATTGCTGTTCAGTGAATGGAATCGAACATCCCACCTTCCACGCGGCTGCTGTGGCCCTGGGCGTGGCTTCCGACGACCGCGAGTGGTTCCACTGTCTCCAGGAGGCCGTCTCCTTCAAGAGCGCCCGGCAGCTGCGGCACCTCTTCGCTCTGCTTCTCCTTTGGGCCGAGCCTGCCAATCCGCTGGAGCTGTTTCAAACCTTCCAAGAGGTGCCAAATTCTTATTGCCATGAGATACCACCATGATGACAGTGAGACTGCCTTCATTGCAGGAGTTGACTGAGGATTTCGTCTATTCGAGGAAGCGTGCTGGCCAAAGCACCAGCTGCACTGACGTGGACGTGTACTACGCTTTGCAAGATGTAAACAAAACTCTTCTGGCCCGCGGCAAAAATTTGAAAGATTTCAATTTGGACACAATTTTGGTCGAGCCAACTGCTGCGCAAGAGTGGGTTGTTTTGTACAGTTTTGTTTCGACTCTCATGTGCGCACTACATATCTACATTAGTATGCTATCGAACAATAGCGCCTTGCAACTGGTGATTAACTATACGTTGCTCTTCTACTGTTGCAGGGCGATGCCTGACGAAGAGGATTTAGCCGCAGGGATTGATCCTCTTGAACTGGAGTCGCGTGTTCAGTCGCTGAATTCCGAACAGCAGTCCATATTCGATCAGATATTGGCTGCTCTGAACGATCCGTCGTCGACCAACCAGCTCTTCTTTATCGACGCCCC
>JASAMZ010011583.1:0-7500 GCA_030248115.1 Linhomoeus sp. GSCO2_2
TCGGTGGCGATCGCTGTGGAAGAGAAAGGACCCGCCGAATCAGGCGGCGCCCGCGAGTGATTGAGAATCGCCTCCATCTGACGGCGCGACTCTTCTCTATCCCTATCCCTATCAGCCATCATCTGCTGCACAAGCTCCCGCTGCGCCAAATCTCTAGCCGTTCGCTCCTCGCGCTGTTCTCGCTCCTTCCTCTCAGCCTCACGCTCCTGCCGCTGGAGTATTAACTGCAACATCTCCTGCTGGGCCACCTGCTGCTGACGCTGCAATTCCGCGAACATGGACACGATCTGAGGAGCCGGTTCCTGGGAAATCGACCTATCCGCCACACGCTCAGAGGAAACACTATCCCTGTCACTATTCTCAAGATCGCCGTCTTCCAACCCCTGCGCCTGCCCGCTCTCGTCCAGATTCAGCTTCTGAGAAACCTCCTTCTCTTTCGGAACCTGCTGTCTCACCGCCAGAACCGAAGGATCCACCCAACCGTAGTCGACATTCTCATCGACCAGAATCTCATCCGTCGTCCGTCTCTTAGCGAGGGACATCGGCTTCTTTCCCGACTGCTGACCATCCATTGTGATCAACACTCACACCCACAGGAAAGCGATTCTCACTAGCCGCCTATCGCCGATACTTCCACCCTTCAGCTCAAACGCCAACAGACCTTCCAACTACTACGTTTCCCAGGAACCGTTCCCGAACGGTACTAGCGTTCCCGGACAACACACCAGTTGTAGTCAGGCCCGTCGACGGCCAAGCCCGGGACGCGTCTGGTACGCGATAGACTCTACAACTAGCACCACTAGGATTAGCACGGGCTCAGGCCATAGACTAATGTGCCATGCACTAACCCCTCGCACGTATCGTACCCCAGTAAGCTCTATCAAGTATAAGAACAGTCAAGAGGCAGTTCAGTGGTAGAATGCTCGCCTGCCACGCGGGCGGCCCGGGTTCGATTCCCGGTCAACGCACCAGTTGTAGTCAGGCCCGTTGACGGCCAAGCCCGGGACGCGTTTGGTACGCGATAGACTTCCCAACTACACCACCAGGATTAATGCGGGCTCAGGCCGTAGACTAATGTGCCATGCATCAACCCCTACACGTGTCGGACCCCAGTAAGCTCTATCAAGTATAAGAACAGTCAAGAGACTCACGGATAGGCGCTGTTCCAAGCAGTAGTCCGAATGGGTGTTTATTCTTGACCACAGCTAAGAATAAGCTAACTGGCTAACAAACGGCAGACTACTTATACTGAGCCTATGGAATGTGAAGTATGCACCTACGCATGGCATCCTAATGGTGCCATGCTTACACCAACTTAAAAAATGGAATTGCTCGAGCTACACATCGAATTTTTTATGAGGTCTTTTGCATTAGATAGAGAAGACTTTGGTGTATTACACGTAGAAGAATTCTTCTGCAACAGGACCTACTTTGCTGAATACTCATGGAAAAGGCCTGAAAAGTCAGCAAACATGTTGAAATATGGCTTTCTGTTTGACAGGAGTGCAAATTCGCCAGGGTTGACGCAGTTAGCTGATATTCCTACACAGAAAATGCCAAGGTTTTCTCTATCTTATTCAAAAGACTGCATGGAAAAATTTGTAGTCTAGCTCGAATAATTCGATTGTAAAGTTGGATCTGCTTCACTACAACACCCGTTACATCATGCATGCAATTGCGATCAGAATACAGAGCACATTTATCTTTGCACAAACCACAACATAATGGTCTAAATTTAGCTTAGTTTCTAGACAATAAGTGCACAATAACTACGAGTTAGTTTGTGAGTGGGCATGATGAAGTTTTTCTGCTGAATTCTCTACAGTTCACAAGTGAAAGCCCGCCTGGCCCATCCTCTAGGAATCCCACTAGAAACAAAAGTCCACCTGGCCCAGCCCTCGGGCCTTGCTTTTTTACAGGCCGGGCCGGGCCTGGTGGCCCATTAGGAACCCTATGGGGCAGCATCGCAGGTCAGCAACACACCCACTAGGTAAAGGTACCCTTACTTTCTCAGCACATCACCATAACTCATTATGCAATGTGCAACCACTTTGGTGCATATTAGGAATTCAAACTGTCACCTGGCCCCATGGCCTGGTGCGGACCGGCCTATACAATACTGAGGATGACACACATGCATGCTCAGCGCAAAAGAAGCTGTGTAGCTCAAGATCACCATTTTGGTGTAACACGTTACATTAGTTGTCACATGATTGTCACATGTTAGTGTCACTGTTGTCAGTATCATGTCTCGATTGTTGAATCAGTGTTGAGACTTCTCAGCATACATATAGTAGTATTGGACAACATCATCTTTTGGCCTGCCACATTTGATACTGCTTGGTGGGCACCGGTGGCAGGAGCCATAAGTATCGAGCATGGCAGGCAGGGGGCCCCGGGCGCCCGGGCCGGCCTGGAACCCTGCGCATCATGTGTCATTGTACAGCGGTGATTTTTCGTACGCAGGGGGACCCTTTTCGACGGATGATATCAGCAATTGAAAAATATCAAAATATTGATAATTTTTGGGGTTTTGGCAGAGCGATAGTGAGGGCCAAATATTTTGATACGGAAAGGTGGTGGCCTATACAGGACGAAACGGAGGTTAAGGGGCTACCGCCTACCTGTAGCGTTCTCGCAGGCGTTCCAGGCGCACGCTTTCGTGAAATGCAATTCCACTCCGGTGTTGTTTGTGAATGTGGACTGGCACGCTATTCATGCGGTACATAAATTATTATTCGCGAATGCTGCATCTAACGTCAATACGGAGGACACGAGGTTCTGAACCATTTCGACGTTCTTCAGCCTATTATAGCCGTGTAAACTACGGTTAAAGCCAAACTGAATTTCTAGTTGTGTTAGACGACGGTACCGGCTTTCTCATCAAACGCTAGTGGCCGACGAGTACCGAGCTGACAAATCAGCAGGCGTCAATTTCAAAACGCGTCACATCCTATACGACGACCCCCACCCCCTCACCCCCGACTACGAGTCTCAACGCAACGTCAATGTACACCCAAAGCTTCAAACTGTTAAAACTGACTGGCACACGACGTACATGCAGTATGTACACACGTACGCACCGCACTGACCAGAGCGAAAACTGCTACCCTTGATACGTACTGTGAATACTCCAATAAGCCCCCCTTCACACCTCGGCCGTTCACCTCAAGTTGTGCCTTTGTACCACACACAGCGCGAAGTTTGATAGTTTTGTCGCTGCTGCGGCTTGAGACGAATAACGAAGCTCATGTGCGGTCTCAGTGAAGCGCAGAACTACAGCACGCCAGAATTCCACCCGTGAGACACAAGTCAATCGGCTTAAGGCAACCAGGCAAGTCGTCCGGGGGACGCAGTATACTCCACAAATTTATACTCCTGCCCTACTTTATACTCCTACTCCTAGTGATTCCTCCGCTGTTGTGGCCTCCTCCTGGCAGATCAGATCGCAAATCTAATGCTGAATTCGCCCACAAAACTCCAGAATCGACATGCAACACCCCTAACTTCCTATGGATTCCCAGAACCGAAATTCTGCACTTGGGGTACGGTAGCACCCGAATTCGTCATAAACGTGTTCAAACATCATCTAAACGCTAAACAAATGCCAAATTCGTAATGAGCGCCCCTGGAAACCCCGAAATCGAGTACAATAACGCGAAAGTCCACCCGGTACTCAGAATCAAATGGACGCGGCAGGGTTACTGTAGCCCAGAAAATTTTTTAAAAACACTTTTCTAAACCACATTCACTCGTAGAATCGTTTGAAACCATTTTTGGAATGATTCGGCCACGCAATCGCGCGCTGCAAACGCCGAAACGCAGATATTCGCAATTTTCGACGCCGGAGTCAAAAAGTTGCGGGAAAATACTCTTTTGTGTTTCAACCGATTTTTTTTTACGTTCATGGCCTATTCGGTAGAGGACATCTGGGAAGGAGTACCAAAAGCAGTCTGGTCGCTCTAGCTGCTACCTAGCTCGCAAGTAGCCCGTCAAAGCCGACCCGGGGCCAAAATTCGCGAATTTTTCAAATTTGGCGTTAAAATGGGTCCCGCAGCGATCCAGTTCTTTTTTGCGGGCTAGATATTATCGAGTATACAACATATCAAAAGATAGTATATACCATTATATGTAACTTTTTCGAGTTCTACCTTACGCAACCCAATTTTCAGTACTTTGACAGTACTGTACTGTACAGTACTGCGCTGCTCCTAAACTGACATCTTAACGCACTCTTGACGGTTAAGTCAAAATCGGCGATGCTTCTTTCTAGGCCATTTTAGCGATCGAAGCAACTTGAGACGAAGCGCTGCTAAGTGCTGTCACTGGACTGGAGTGAAAAGGTTGCTGTAATTGCTTCAGATGACGCGTAGTCAAGCGGTTCTTTCAGCGCATTAGAGGGAATTTTCCGTCAAGCACAACGAACGCCGGTGAACCGTTCGAAGAGCGGAAGTGCTGACTTCGCGACTGGCCGATTTCCCGCTGCTCAGTTAAGGAATTGCCTCTACATATCACAGCTACTTGGCAACAGCTAGAAATCAATACATACCTAAGCTCCGCTCGTCGAGGAGAGTGCCAAACTGCTTGACTTAAGCGGGAACTGCGGCGCTTCCGTCCGCGTGTACTCACACCGGCGTCGAAGTTGCTGGAGGGGGGCAATCCGGGTGCAGCTGCTGCTGCTGCTGACGCAGTCGACTCTATTGAGTTGCTTCGCTCTGCCCTGAAACTGGACCCCCAATGAAATCTTTGCTCGCCCTCTCTCCCGGTCGTTTTCTGTAGGTTCTTGAGCTGCTCAAGGTGTGTACATTCGTACGTACATAGGTGGTTGCGCCATCGCCGCATAGCATGTTCATTGCCGGGGGCCAATTTCAATCCAAGCCCGGCGGCCCAGAAGGGATTAGGCGACGGCGACGACGGCGGTAGCTCGTCCGCAGGGGGCCTGCAATCTTGGGCGCTTGAAACTCCATCCCGCCCCTCCTTCTGCGCCTTCCCTTTCATGGCACTCATTGCGCGCTTATTGTGCGCCGTCTGTAAAACTTGATTTATCGCCGGCCACGGCGAGAGTTGAGCTGCGGGAATTCAGCGACAGCCCTACGAACTGCGCCCGAATCAGTCATCCGTCTACATGACTTTGCCATAGACCAGCCAGTGGTCTATTTCTCAAATGGTGCTCTCTTGCGGCGTCGTCGCGGTCGTCCTTCTGCGGGTAATCATGTGGGGTCGGGGTTGCGGCGCGGTTGGTAGCGTCCCACTTCCGGAGTGGATGGAGAGCCTCCTGGGGAACAGCTCACTATATAACAAGCAGTCGACGCCCACGGAGCATACAGGTGCGCCCAGTGATGTGCGCCAACTGGACCGACAGTGCGCTTGTCATTTGCGGATGATACTGCAGTTAGCCGGCGGATGATACTGTAGTTGACACTAAGTTGCCCCCCGCCTAACTACCTCTTCATCTTGATGGAGTACCTTCACAGTTCGTCAGTTCAGGCGAAGGGACCAACGTCACTCTTTCCGTTTACATCGAAGGCATGTCGTCCTTTCGTGCTCAAACCATGGTCAGCGATAGCCATCCTCGTCGTCGTCGTCGTCGTCGTCGTCGTCGTCGTCGTCGTCGTCGTCGTCGTCGTCGTCGTCGTCGTCGTCGTAATAAGTAAATAGTAGATATGGTAGGTCCACAAGGGGCGGCACCCTGTCGGCCATAGGGCACCTCCCCATTCGGACCTACCATATCTACCCACGACAATAAAATTTTTTTCAAAATTGCGTAAGCGGCATGCGTCTTTGGACGGGCGGACATCACAACCTACGTCCCGACCACACGCGCGCCAGCAAACGGCCTCTTTCCACGTCTGAATTCGTTGTAGGACAGCGAGCCAACATTCTAGCTAGAGTGCTAGCTCTAATTCTAGCGCTCATTCTCCTTCGATTGTGAAGAAGCCGGGCTCGTCACAAGCCGCCCGTTTCAAGCACGTTTATTGGTACCGCCGCCTACTATTGTGAGACTGAAGTAATGTTGCTCTGCCGCATTGTGCGAGTCCGCATCCTGTCATCCGTCATCTCAGCATCATCAAGTACGTCATCAACAACGTGTCATCAAGATGGTCAAAAGAGGGGTGGGCGGTCTACAAATAGGACCCCATTTGGCCTATACCCCCTATGCTAAAGCTTTTATGGTAGGTCCACAAGGGGCGGCACCCTGCGGCCAACGTCGGCAGAGATATGCGTGTGCGTGAGTCACCGTCCTGGCTCACGCAGCGCTAGAAGGGTGTGAAATTGCAATGTGTTGTGCAATGCGCTGCCACGTGCACCCACGTCAGATTGCAGCGTGTTGTGCAAAATTGCATTATGTTGCGCAATCTTTTGTCAGTTCTCCATAAAAGCTCCAGGAAAAGGGAGTCAGTTATCTATTGTCTTTCACTCTCTGTTTCGCCACACTCGTCGACTGCGCCTGCCGATCGGCCTGCCTTGCCTTCCTGCTCTTCGCCTTCTGGACGACTTCTACCGATCTCCCACGCCGGCCGCTGTCAACGCAAACGAGGAAGATGTCGCCGCCGCCGCCGCTCTGGAACCGCCGCTGCCCATGGGTCTTCTACTACGACGACCGCCGTCCGACGTCGAACGGCTTCCACAGCTCGATCTGGAGGGCGGAGGTGCCGGCAGCGCAGTGCGGCAGCTCGATGGCCACTTCTGCTGCACGACAACTCGTGTAGCTTGCCACAGTTTGTTCTCTGGAGTTGGTGTAGTTGTGGTTCTGCGCTTTATAGTCTAGACAGTAGTGCAGACTAAAAAATCAGAGCGATGCAATCACCAGTATGCAAGGGGGACGAAACTCAAGCGGCAGGCAAAGTGGACGTCCAAAATGGAACCACTGTGGCTGACGCGCTGTCGAGGAGAGACAGCTCGATTTCACGAATCGTCGTTCGATGGTGTAGGCTGATTGGAACTGGTTGGCTGGCACCATGTCCCACCGCGAGCGTCCAGTTGCCATCGTTCGTCGGCTTCGACGGTGCCACAAATGACGTCAGCACTGGCCGGAGAGCGCCGTTGACAGAAGCAGACGTCACACACGAGCTTTGACGTAAAGCAAGTGCCCAGAAAACTCAGCAGGCAGGCCAGCAATGTACACCTCGTCCACTCGAAGCCCAAGAGTTGCGTTTTCTGAATCCACGTCGAACCCAAGGCTGCCACAACGAAGCTTGTCGCCACCTTCCGGACCCGAATGACCACTGGGCATGGCTGGAAGAGTCGGCGACCTCCATTAGCTGATGGGCTAACGTCGCTTCCAACGTTAGATGACAGAACGTTTGTGAATTCTGTAGAGAAATGGCATGAAAGAGTCGTGTTATATCAACTTGTGACTGAAACTGGTCTGTTGGTGAGCAATGAAAGAGCAACATGTTAGAGCGAGCGACATCACTCACTGGTCCCCGCTTACCCAAACCATGGCTGAGGTCCCCTGCGGAGTCAGCCGGCGCTCTGCGCTGGCTGACTGCACTTCCC
>JASAMZ010011585.1:0-10000 GCA_030248115.1 Linhomoeus sp. GSCO2_2
CAGTATACTCCACAAATTTGAACTCCTACGCATGGTGACTCCTCTGCTGTTGTGGCCTCCTGGCACCCCCAATCGCAAAAGCAATGCTGAATTCGTGATCTACATCCCAAAATACCCCAGATTCGACATACAACACCCCTAGTTTTCTATGGACTCCGGGAACTGAAATTCTGCACTTGGGGCACAGTAGCATACAAATTCGTCGCAGGTACGTTCAAACATCATCTATACACTGAACGGATGCCAAATTCGTAATCAGCGCCCCCGAAAACCCCGAAGTCGGGCATAATATTGGCAAAGTCGACCCGACGCCCAAAATTCAAACCGACGCGGCAGGGATACTGTAGCTCTGCAAATTTTTCAAAAATACTTATCTGGACCAGATTTAAGCGCAGAATCGTTTGAAACCACTTTTGGAACGATTCGGCAACGCATTCGAGCGCTATAGACGCCGAAATGCGAAAATCGCAATTTTCGACCCCGGAGTCGAAAAAGTCACAGTGTAAGAAAGTTTTCTGTGTTTCAACCGATTTTCTCCGTTTATGGCTCATTCGATAGAGGACATCTGGGAAGGAGCAACAAGAGTGGTCTCGCCGCTCTAGCTGCTACCTAGCTCGCACAGCAGCCCGTCAAAGTCGACCCGGGGCCCAAATTCGCGAATTTTTCAAATTTGGCGCCAAAATGGGTCCCGCAGCGATCCAACTCTTTTTTTCCACCCTCGGCCCTATCGAGTACTACAACATATCAAAAGATAGTATATACCATTATATGCAACTTTTTCGAGTTCTACCTTGTACTATGCCTTTTTCAGTACTTTGAAAATTTAAATTTTTGAATTTCCCGCCAACGGGGTCCCGGAGCGTGACCCCGTTTGGTGTCCACCCTGCCCACTCACTAGGCCTACCCAACGCAAAAGACCGTTTGCAAATCGGCCGCTGCACGCGCGAACGCCGTTGACTGTAATTTTCTGCGTTTCGCGCACAAACGCTATATACTCCACACTTTTTTGTGGAGTATAATAAAAATTGCAATAACCAATAGCTCACAGCAGGTGCTCCGCCGCTATATGGCTCGAGAGGTCGTCGGTCATTCGATTGGGGTCGGCCGCCGGCGTCGCCACGCACACGGGGCAGATCTGGAATGGAAACAACGAAATTGAACAATGGTCAGCAATCGCAATTCAATCGATCGTCAGAGAGGGTCACTGGCGCATTCGTGATACGAGAGTACCTAATCCGATCAGAAAATGCACATGTCGATTTGGGGTGGGGGGGGGGGGGGAGGGGTGCCCGTACCGGAAACCGCTTGTATACGTGGTCAACAACCAAAACACTCGCATTGGAGCATAAATAGCCAAAACACGGCGCCGCAGGCGAAAATTTGAGCAAAACACGTCAAAACGCAAGAAAATCGTTCCAAAGTTGCAATTCCTTTAATTTTTGGCTGCCGGGGAGGGGGGGGGGGCTCGAGACAAATTTCATTTCAATCCAATCCAATCCCCCTTACCACTTCATATCCAACATCCGGATGCTCGTGACTGTTGTGCTCGTACAAGTCGTTCAACTGCAGTCCCAACTGGTTGCAGTGGGGACAGGTGAACACCTGGATACGGAGTTCATCGGGGCCGAAGGTTGAGGCCTCGCCCCAGTAGGACAGGTCTGGAGAATGGAAAAGATGTTGAGAAGATTTAGATGATGAACAGGATGGGAGGGAGGTGAGGTGACAGAGGAGAGGAGAAGGATATGGCAGACCCACAGGTGCGATAGCGAAGAATAGTTGCGATTGAGGGCGAGGGCGAGGGCGGGGGGGGGGGGGTGTGAAAATTAGGAACTTTCTCAAAACAATCTGAAAGTCGTCAAAATTCTTCCGTACTAATCAGTAGCGGATCCAGGGGGGGGGGGGCGGGGGTGGGGCCTCCCCCCCCCCCCCCCCCCATTCGGCCAAACCGCCCCCCCCCATTCCCCCTCCCGAGAAAAAAAAATTGCGCGGCAGCACCTCCAGAGCAAAAAATTTTCGCCTGCGGCGCTATTTTATAGCACTTTTGTACCAAAATAGGCCAAAATCGGCCAAAATTTTCGCCTGCGGCGCTATTTTATAGCACTTTTGTACCAAAATAGGCCAAAATCGGCCAAAATTTTCGCCTGCGGCGCTATTTTATAGCACTTTTGTACCAAAATAGTCCAAAATCGGCCAAAATTTTTGCCTGCGGCGCTATTTTATAGCACTTTAGTACCAAAATAGGCCAGAATCGGCCCAATTTTTTCCCTGCGGCGCTATTTTAAAGCATTTTTGCACCAACAGAGGCCAAAATCGGCAAAAATTTTCGCCTGCGGCGCAAATTTTTTTATGCGCTTTTATAGCATCTTGGTCCCCCCCTGTGCCCTCAAAAATTCCGCCCCCCCCCCCATTCCAAAATCCTGGATCCGCCACTGGTACTAATGACACCCACACACCTCGGCCAGAAACATAAATTGCTTGCGCACGGCTTGACAAAATATGGCGCCACGCGCACTAGCACACAAAGCTTGCACAAAACGCTAAGGTCCACACTTCTTTACGATGTCAGGGCAATCAGACGCCTCAACAGATTACTCCAAAACCGGAAGGGGGGGGGGGGGGGGGACGGGGTCCCCCTTCCCGCCACAAAAAAATCCACCATCCAAAACATTCAAACTTTCAAATCGCGCGCCAAAACGAACCTACCGTAATCCTCCTTGATCATGACCATCTGGACGGGGTGGTCGGCCGAGTGCTCATTGCCGGTGCCGAATCTCTTCGTTTCAAAGCATTGGCGGCACAAGTCGAAGTCGAAACAGCGCAGACACTTGAATCGGTCGCCGGCGAAGTTCGACTTCATGCACGAGTCGCAGGACACGCCTAGAGAATTGCAAAAGTCAAAAGTCGTGTGGAAGATATGCAAATTCGAAATTCGGAGCCTTTTGGAACCATAGGTTCCAACCAGATTTGGTCGGGGGGGGGGGGGTCAATTTAGGGTCGAGGGGGTGGGTCGTCCTGAACCTGAATCAGTTTCAGGATGGACATCCAAAAAGGGTAGGGGGGGGGGGGGGGGTCTATTATTGCAAGAAATTTTGCATTTATTTGCTTCAAAAAGTCAAATTTTTTGCGAATTTGGGTCGCTGGAGGGGGGGGGGGGGGTCGGTCTGGGATCGGAGGTCGGGGGGAGGGTCGTCTTGAACGTCGTCAGGATCGGTCCGGGTGGTGGGGGGTAACCCCTCCCCCCCCAAAGGAACCTATGTTTGGAACTTCTTTCGTTCGCAAAAGTCGTTGCACGCAGCACGCACCGTCGTGTCGCGACATCCTGAAGAACTTGCCGGCGCGCTCAATTTTCGGTCGATTTCTATGTCGTTATTCCGCTTCAGTTCCACCTTACTGCTTCACTGCTTTCCGAATGATTGTATTCTCTCGCATCGCATCGACTCATTTAGCATTGTTTCCTCCAATCTACGCAACGGCAGCCCAATCCACGCTACAAGGCAACACTGAAACCAACCAAGTTTTGTGCGTTTTGATGAGAATTTTGGAAGATTTTCAAACATAATCGAAGCCATAAATGTCTTCGCTGTCCTGCAAGCACTGGCGCGTCCTGTGGCGCTATCAGCGCGTCTCGACTCTGGGCCGGAGGGCGTCCCTTCCCTTGAACACGCGCTGTCTTGGCCAAAAGTTTGCAAAAACCTCTGGATTTCGCCCTATTTCGCAGCAAAATGCACACATTTTAGCACTAGAAGCCCAGCAGCGCTTCTCAGCTCCTCTCGGAGGCGGCAGGCGACAGCCGCAGCCGCAGCCGACGTCGAATCGACCTCGGACACTTCGCCGGTAGAAACCGAGGCCGAATCGGCGCCGGCAGCTACCGGAGGCGAATCGCCGCTACCTCTGCCCCCCGCAGACGGCGAAAGCAAGGAATTCTCCGCGAAAATCACGCGGATCGTCGACGCCATAGCTTCCCTATCGCTGATAGAAGTCGGAGACCTGAACGATGCGCTGAAAGTGTGTAGATTCGTGTGGATTATAGTGGAAACAGAGGAAATTTGTGGTGAAATTTAGAAGCGCCTGAATCTGCCCGACGCCCCAGTGATGCCGATGGGCTTCGCTCCCGGGATGATGGCGCCTCAGGCGAGTTCGGTTTGCTAAAAATTGATTTTGGCCGATTGGACATCTGTTGAAGAAGCGAACCGTCCTATATTGAGCAGAGCTGAAAGTCCTCTGACGCGAACGCGCCACTACAGTCGAGTTTTCAAATTCCTGCATGAACTCTTGGGCTTGCGCTTTTCCTGTAAATTCAGTCGCCGATTGTGTTTTTGGCGGGGGTCTACAACTTAGGTGGAGACCCATGTTATTTGGGGGGGGGGGGGGGCGGTCCCGTACAGTGCCAAATAGTATACCCCGGGTATACTAATTGGCACTTACTGCCAAACAGTATACCCGGGGGCCGGGGTATACTATTCGGAGTCGCAAAAATATTCTCTGTCACGTCAAATTTATGTTGATTAACCTGTTTGAAGCGTTGTAGTTTGAGGTAAAGACAAGGCATTTTGTCGAGATTTTGCATTCTCAAGTACTGAAATGCCTCTCACAAGCAAGAAGGTAGCTTCGAAAGCTCAACACTATAGCTAGAAATGCTCAGGAGAGTGAAGAATCGCAAAAGTGGTCATTATCTGGAGAAAGAAACTCGGTTTAGAGAAAGGCACAGCAAATGGTCAGTGTCGACTAGTAATACCCGGGTATACTATTAGGATCACACTTTTGTCAAGCAAAACCCTATTTTCCGAATAGTATGGGTCTGCTATTTGGCACTGTACGGCAATACGAAACCCACGTACTAAGACCTATTCCATTCCCGTGGCAGGCGGCGGCCGCGGGCCAAGGCGAGGGCGGGGAGACGGGGGAGGAGGAGGGGCCGAAGGCGATGCAGACCTCCTTCGGCGTCAAGCTGACAGGCTTCGCCGCCGACAAGAAGATCGCCCTCATCAAGGAGATCAAGGCCGTCATGCCCAACACCAACCTCGTTCAGGTGAGGATTGGCAAATATTGGGACAGGATATGCAGGGGCTCCCGCACGAGGGTGAAGGGATCCCCTGGCGTGCTGTAGTGGTGACACTGAAAGGGTCCCTCCCTTTCCGCCCCTCCCCCCCCCCCCTCCTTTCCGTCCAATACACCTACAGGGTGAGCTTTGTCGGCTTATAACTCTTTAGTGCGTTGATCGAATTGGTTCAAATTTTCAGCGATTGTAGCGCATAAACAGACTTTAAGATGTGTTGGTTTGCAGGACTATTGCTGCATTGACGAAAGAGCTAGAGCGAGCAATACAATGAGCCCAGCTATTCGAAACGACCGCTGTTCTGAACAAAACACGTTTGACATAGGAGCGCTGCGAAACTTGCACCGATTGCCGCGGCGGTCCTTCTTTACAACGTGTCCAAATATCAGCTGGCTGAATACAGTGCAACAAAAGTGACAGCAGTTTTAGTCTTGACGTCACGCGAAATTTGGAGAATTGGGACAACTTTGACACTCTGCAACTTGCGCTACGGAAACCGCAGCGACGTGAGACAAAAGCTAGGACACTCAGGATGACGTCCTCTATAACATATTTGAAATGAGCGAAATCGGAAGATGTTGAAAATTTGGCAAATTTGGCTTCTGCAAACAGAAACCGGAAAGCTCTCCAAACAGTTTCACCAACATTAAACAAGCGACGAAGCTGCAATTTGGCACATCTCTAAGATGGTCCGCGCACTCCAATTACTGAGAATTTGAGCCGAATCCGCGGCTGCATGCAAGAGATACGAGCCGACAAAGAAGGCGGGTTTTGGGTGGCTCACCCTGTACATTAGCCGTATCTCGGTACAGGCGCACAGGCACGGATCCGGGGGGGGGGCCCAGGGGGCCCGGGTCCCCCTAGAGCCCGGACTGTAGTACTGGGCGGGCCCTTGAAAAGTGAAAGTAAGGGCCCACAATTGTAAATATTTTTGCCTGCGGCGCATAGAAATAGATTTTTGCCTGAGGCGCATAGGGAACCACACTTCAAAGCCTTCAATAGAGTCATTCCATTCTAACTCCATTCGTCTGACTCAAACCATCACTTTCTACAAACCACCACACACAAATTCATATTCAGGCCAAGAAGCTAGTGGAGTCCCTGCCCCAAACGGTGCTGGATGATTTGGGCAGACCCGAGGCCGAGAAGGCTAAAGAGAAACTGGAAGCGGCCGGAGGAGTAGTGGAAATCATCTGAAAATTGGGAAGATTTGAGAACAGAAGGTTTGATAGCTTCATGATGAGTGAAAGATATGTGTTCTGCCCATTCGTGCGTACGAAGAATGACGATAGAATGAATTTGTGACGCTAAACATGAAGCGTACCTAAGAGTATTGAGCGGTATGCCTACCGTCTTGTTTAGTAGGTACATATATAGTTGTGCTACATTGGTAAGTGGCAAGCTTACATTGTATTGTCTAAACAATACGTCTTATCTTAACGAGCTACCTACCTGCCTAGTAGCTACAACAACAAACGCTTGTAGCAAGTGCAACCTGCAACTGGGTGGTTTATCTACAAACCAAACCAAACCAGCGTCAAACCAACAAAGACATCTCTGTGCTTACACATTCGCTACAGACGCCGTGCCGACTTTACGAGCCATTTGTACGATGCGTATGCGGTTATGTCACTTTCTCAAGCCTATGGCGCAGCGTAGCGCCTGGGCTGTAACCAGAAAGCAAACAGCGCGCTCTGTAGAACACCCTGTAGCAACTGCCATTCGACTGTAGGCACTGCCTAAGTGTTTGTGTGTAAGCTGGACGTGTCTTGCCGTTATTCCAGCTACATAGCTTACATACATACCTTAGCTATGTAACTGTCTATATGTACGTAGGCTGAAAACCTAGACGACCTCACACACACTTTGCGTCACCTCCCCCCACAGTATGCTGTAGCTATTTCCTTAGCCAAACAGAGCTTGCGTTGGAACGCTTGCGCGCTGTTTTGTGGCATTTTCCTTCCCTTGCGCCTATGTATGTGCATACATAGGTATGGCTAGAGGCTGGATACCATACTACGTGTGTTCAATAGGCTACATGCATGTTCGAAAGGTATGGTGTACGTAGCTTAGCGTGCAGTGCGGCGCCAAAATTCGTGCTGTTAGCAGGCGATCTTAGACTTTCGCCAAAAACAAGTCTGATTCAAAGCGTGACGAGCTTTCCGCTGACGTTTAGCTCTCATGGAATGCTTGGCAACTGTCCAAAACACCTGCAGTGACAACACAATGAATGTACATACCTACGCGAGATTTGTTATTCGAGAACTACTGTAGTACGCGAAATTCGCTATCGGCCGGCCGCCGGAAAGAGGCGAAAGATCCCCCTAAAATCGGCCCGCGGCGCTCTTATCTGCTTGTAGCAAGCGCCGTTAGCCGCACTGCTGCATTCCTCACGCGCGCATACATACAAGATGCGTGCTTTTGCTTGCTAGCTCACGCGCCCCCGTATGTAGCCAGTAGCTGTGTACCACAAGCTTCACACACAGGAAGATACAGAGAAGAAGAAGCTACAAAGAAGGAAAAGAATTATGGCTGTGGCAGCGAGTATGGCGGACTTGACAACAATCGACAACGCGGCGATCTCGCCCAAACAACTGGACCAGAGTGTCAACCTGGTGTATGAGGTGAAGGGATGGTTATAGTTCTGGCACGTGAAATGCATATGTGACCATGCCATTAATTCGTGAGAAAATGGTTTGACGGCATTAAAATGTTACGTGAAACATTGGACGAATTAGTTATTTCGCGTGGCAGACAGAATTTGACCGAAGTTCGTTTGTCCAACTTTGGTCGTGTGGTCATTCCATCCCAAAATCGGTTGCACCAATTTGTTACCGCCAATCTTAACCTAACGCTTTCGCAACCTGTACATACATTGACTTGCTTCTGTGTGCTCCTTGACAGCTGTCAAGTTGTATTGCTCGCAAGACACTCCAGCAAATTCATATCAGAAGATGTTCTGAACCAGTTTCAGAACACGCGCAATAAATTAACCTTTGCAGAACCTGCTCAGCCACTTCGACCCCTCGGTTCGCAGACTTGTCACGGCCGGGCACGCGCTGCTCAAATGCATGCAATGTACAGTTTTGGATTGCTGTATCTCGCAAGTTTGGTCGAAAGACCCAGTTCCAACGCTGTGTATGTCTTCAGCCACCGCCACAGCGTTTGAGGTATACGTGCAGGCGCTGAATAAGCTGGGCCAAGTCCCAATCAACTGTCATCCGGGCACGCAGAAATTGGGTTCGTCGTCGTCGTCGTCGTCGTCGTCGTCGTCGTCGTCGTCGTCGTCGTCGTCGTCGTCGTCGTCGTCGTCGTCGTCGTCGTCGTCGTCGTCGTCGTCGTGCAAAGAACACGAATTTGTACCTTTCTTACACCCTGCAACCTACTTTTCTCAGTATGAAATTACGTCCAGTGATTTTATGCAAATTCCAGGCGACAATCTCAACAAGATCGCGGAATTCATTCAAATCGTGTCCGGAGAACAACGCAACTTGACAAATTTGAGCCAGCGACTTTTGAACGAGACTGACAGCTATGTCAAAGTGGACGCTGACGTCGTGAAGGTGGCTAGATCACAAATTTCACCCAGTTTGCGGATTTGCTTGGCGGAATTAACTAAACCGAAGCTAAATTCCAGCAACTACGGCGCGACTACCAGAATAGCCAGAAGACCATCGAGAAGGAGATGAAGCGGGGAAAGAGGGTAGGTCCTGTTGATTAATTAATATCATGGTGTTTTTGTCCTAAACTGTATGAATATTAGTAAAACTAAAGTTAAATGGAAAGTAAATTTAATTGAGCGAACCAAGCTATTCGAAGTCAAATTGAGTTGCATAAGATTAAGTTAGACTGATTGCAATTAAATTAAACTAAACTTACTTACTCTTATTCTAAAATACTAAACTAAATCACGTTATTGAATTAAATGGGGACGCGTCATTTACTGAAACATTCCAACTCTAAACAACTCCACTAAGCCGTCGCCACAATATCGCATATTTTATGCAATTAATTAATTAAATACTTAATTATGGATTGCATAAAACTAAGTCGGAAGAGAGAAATTTAATTACACTGAACTTAATTAGTTTAGCAAAATCACTTTATCAAATCGTATTTGGACGCGTCACATTTGAATAATTGCAGCTCTAAGCGTTCCACAAAGCCGTCGCCACAATATCGCATGTTTAAATCTATATTTTTACTCATGTATTAATATAATAGGTGGTATTACCTATATTAATGATAGGTAATATTTCAGCGCGGCGTCCGAGTGGACGGCGACATGTCGCTCCATCTAAAACACCTTCGTGTGGAGAATTTGAACCGGGCCTTGGAAGAAGAGCGGCGGCGATACGAGTTCATCATTAACAAACACTGCGAACTCGTGGGACGATTTGGAGTGGTGTGTTTTTTGGGAATTTTTATTTATCAATGATGCAATTTGATCAGAAAGTTACTGCACTACTATGCACAGATGATGAAACATCTGGCGCCGAGAGCGGCTGACTTGGTGGAGAGAGTGCAGGAGGATCTGCTTGGGGCGCCGGTGGGGATTATTTTGCTGTACAAATGCATTCAGAGCACACTAAGACGGGCCTTAATTATGTTATAGTGACCTACACTCTTTATCGTAATAATATTTGCCTTTTCCGGATTTGACTATGTGTGCTGGAAGCCGTCAGTTTGTGCGCTCAGCGCTGTAAATATTCTGTAACAACAGTTTAAAGCCAAATCGAATAAAATGTAGAAATCCGTAGGTGGTAACAAAACTCTTTGTTCGGAGCTGAACTCGCCCCATCACCAAGAATTAAACAGCCACAGTTAGCGTGACTGTCGTGACGTGACAATTAGCGTGAAGTCAATAGCAATTGCACATTATCCACGTTTATCTCCTGTGCATTCAGTGTATGTTCTGTCACTCCAGAACGACGGCGACGTCGG
>JASAMZ010011586.1:0-10546 GCA_030248115.1 Linhomoeus sp. GSCO2_2
AGCGACGGCCGCTGGCGTCCGCTTCATAATAGTGCTCACAGCTCACTTCGCTTCTTCTTCAGGCTAGTCCACGTCTAGCCTCCAGCGATGCTTGGACGTTGGCCCTGGTCGCTTTGGACCTCAGGGAGGGAATCGATGCGTCTGTACCAGTGGTTGCGGCGCAGCAGGGCGAAGTGCTTGCGAGAGGCCATGGGAGCGCTCAGTTGGGGTTGGGTGGGGGGTGGTGCACTTCAGCCTTTCCGACACTTGAGGTGGCGTCATTGGAGGCTCTGAGTCAGTCGCAACATCTGCATGATGAGCCAGCAAGGCCTCCTGAAGACAGAGGCACGACGTTTCCTATTCCATAAACATGCGTTAGTAATTTGAATTGCGCCGATTTCGCGAGTGGAATAGCCTCGCTTTGAGATGGATCGATGTCAGCATGCAACGTGCCGCGAGCTATAATTTTAGCACGCGAGTGTGTCATGTATTGGGATTCTTAATGAACGATGAATACATTTTTAATACACGGTGAATAATTCCTTCGCGTTTTAGTATCTGATGCACCAGATATAAAGTTCATCTGAGCGCAGGTGTATGGAATATTTCTCGTGCATAGGTAGGCTAGGCACCATGTTTCTATTCTATACCATAACATTAGATTGGAGTGGGGAGCTAAACAGTAAGAGATCGTCGCAATGACACATGTATATTTTATTGCATGTTTAGTTTATTTAGTTTATTTATTTAGTTTAGTTTATTGTTTATTTTATTTCAGCCGCATGTTCGATCTCACCCGTGCCAAGGTTTGTCGGTCCGTCCTGGACACGACGTTGTTTCTGTGGGCGTCTGTAGAAGGAGAAGCTGTTGGCCAGTTGTGTCCACTGCTTGGAGGAGAAGGAAGAGAACGGCAACTGGACACTTTCGAGAATCGAACACCTACAGGGTGGGCCAAAAAAAGTGAGACCCCTAACTTTGCGGCTGCCGTTCTCAAGCTTGGCTCAATGTGTCAAGCGCAAATTTTGGCACAACATACTAGGTACATGGTGTTTTTGATCAACTGTCAAAGTTTCGGACCATTTGATCCATCCTAAGGAGAATGGCGTCACTTTGCGCAAGGTCATGTCGAAAATCGTGTGCAACGACTTTTCAATGGAGGACGTCGAGGAGAAGGACGAGGCCCTCGTCGATGGTCGTTCTCCTCGACGTCCTCCATTGAAAAGTCGTTGCACCCGATTTTCGACATGACCTTGCGCAAATTGACGGCATTTTCCTTAGGATGGATCAAATGGTCCGAAATTTTGACAGATGATCAAAAACACCATGTAGTATGTTGTGCCAAAATTTGCGCTTGATACATTGAGCCAAGCTTGAGAACGGCAGCCGCAAAGTTAGGGGTCTCACTTTTTTGACCCACCCTGTATATACGAGTCGCGGTCGACACCGCAGCTGGAGGGTAATGGGCTCTAAAATACCGGTTTTCCATTGCTTGTTCCATGGTGATGTCACACGCTTTGTTACTGTTTCAACCTTCAGTTCTATGTTAACACGTAGATAACTCCTGAAGTCACTGTTCGTTGAATGGAATGCATTGTGTGCGTCGCTATTTACTAGCTGTCAAGCCTTCCCTTCGAAGCCGGCCATCTCTCGGGCGGAAAGACCTCATGGCACAACAGGACAAACAGGCTTTGCTCCTTTGTAACTCTGGCTCCCTGCGAGATTAGCGCGAGCGAGGAACCCTCGACCCGGGCATTTCATTTGCGAAGCCAAGTTGAGAGCACAGGCGCTTGTCGATATCAGTGGCGGGCCCAGTATTTTCGAATGGGGGGGGGGGGCGCCACTTTAGAAATTTTTCGACTATTTTTTCGCCGCCCCCCAGGGCGGCGAGTATATATACGGACGCTATTGTCTGTTCGTGTTTCTGTGTGTGTGTCTGTGTGTGTGTGTGTCTGTGTCAAACAACTAGACATGACGGTTAGTGCCACCCGATGGAGTCGAATGCGCTGAGTAACGTGCCGTTGTCCGTTTCTGTTGCTAATTTCGCTATTTCGAGATATTTACAATTAAAATATGAAAATGTCAAAAATGACACTTTTATTTACAAGTCGTATCGTCAAAGTTTTTGCTAAAATGGAAAGGGCATAAGACGCGATGAATTTGTGACATAGTTTCGGATTTTGGAATTCACGAAATTAGGGATATTTTCAAGATTTTTGTCAAAATTCCCAAATTTCGACAAATTCAAACAGCTTTTATTTCAAAACTTCTTTGCGCCGATGTATCGAGCATAGTCTGCCAAGTATTTAGCAAATAGTTTCAGCGAATATAATTAACGAAATTTTGGATATTTTTAAGGGTTTTGTCAAAATCCCCAAATTTCGACAATTTCAAACAGCTTAAATTTCAAAATTTCTTTTCGCGGATGTGTCGAGCATAGTCTGCCAAGTATTTATCGAATAGTTTCAGATTTTATAATTAACGAAATTAGGGATATTTCCAAGGGTATTGTCAAAATTCCCAAATTTCAACAATTTCAAACGGCTTAAATTTCAAATTTTCTTAGCACGGATGTATCGAGCATAGTCTGCCAAGTATTTAGCTAATAGTTTCAGCGAATATAATTAGCGAAATTAGGGATATTTTGAAGGTTTTCGTCATAATTTTCAAATTTCAACAATTTCAAACAGCTTAAATTTCAAAATTTCTTTTTACGGATGTGTCGAGCATAGTCTGCCACGTATTTATCAAATAGTTTCAGGTTTTATAATTGACGAAATTGGGGATATTTTCAAGGATATTGCCAAAATTCCCAAATTTCGACAATTTCAAACGGCTTAAATTTCAAATTTTCTTTGCACGGATGTATCGAGCACAGTCTGCCAAGTATTTAGCAAATAGTTTCAAATTTTATAATTAACAAAATTAGTGATATTTTCAAGGGTATTGCCAAAATTCCCAAATTTCGACAATTTCAAACAGCTTAAATTTCAAAAGTTTTTTGCACGGATGTATCGAGCATAGTCTGCCAAGTATTTAGCAAATAGTTATAAATTTCATAATTAACGAAGGTAGGGATATTTTCAAGGGTATTGCAAAAATTCCCAAATTTCGACAATTTCAGGCCCTACGCCCAAAAGAATAGGGCGTCGTCCCATTAATGCCCTTTACAATAGGGCGTCGTCCCATTTATACCCTTTTCAATAGCGCGTCGTCTCATTTAGACGCTTTTATTGCACTGTGTGCCTGCGGCGAATTTCTCTGATCCATTTATGGATCAGTCACCACAATTATAAGCGCAAAGTGTGCCTGCGGCGAATCTTCTCATCCATATGTGGATCAGGTACCACGAACAAATCCAAGACCAAATGCGGCGATACCCCACCAGATTGTCGACTAAATGTCTAGCGGCACTTCACTATCCAGTGCACATTATCGCGCACACGCTCTCAAGTTTACACTGATGCCAACGTGGTGCCAGAGTTTTTACACAAAGCTTGTTTCGCCCGCCCTCAGGCGGGCGACACCCTACGAGAGCTCGGCGTGCGTGCGTACGTACGTACGTACGTACGTACGTCCGTACGTCCGTACGTAACGTTCTCAGATCTCGGCGTTGGAAAGTCGTAGAGCGGAGATCTTAGGCTCTACGGATAGGTCTCGACTCAGTGATCATTCAGCTAAGAGGTTTCGAAATTCAAAAGTTTGAATTGCGCGCGCTACAGTAAGCCGAAGGTCAAAACGCAAAACGGCTCTAGCTCGCTCGTCTTACGTCGTAGAGCGGCAATCGACACGTCAGGTGAAAGCTCTCGACGTGCTCTTTCATGCGGCTACAAAACTTTGTTCAATTACGCAAACACGCTCTGCTGAAAACGCCATTCTCGGGATTTTAACGCTAAGATCGCTCCAACTCGCTCAACTTGCGTCGTAGAGAGACGATCTCGAGCTTTTTGGATAGCTCCCGACTCACTGATCATTTGTTCTCCCATCGTTTGAAATTCAAAAGTTTGAATTTCGCGAGTTACAGTAACTCGAAGGTGCAAAAGCACAAAACAGCTCCAACTCGCTCATCTTACGTCATAGAGCTGCAATCGACACGCAAGGTGAAAGCTCTCGACGTGCTCTTTCATGCGGCTGCAAAACTTTGTTCAATTACGCAAACACTGAAACGCCAATTACGCAAACGCTGAAACGCCATTCTCGGGATTTTAACGTTAAGATCGCTCTAACTCGCTCAACTTGCGTCGTAGAGAGACGATCTCGAGCCTTTTGGATAGCTCCCGACTCACTGATCATTTGTTCTCCCACTGGTGGAAATTCAAAAGTTTGAATTTCGCGAGTTACAGTAACTAGAAGGTGCAAAAGCACAAAACGGCTCTAACTCGCTCGTCTTACGTCGAGTGGCAATCGACACGGCGGCAGGCAAGAGTGGCAATCGACACGGCAGGTGAAAGCTCTCGACGTGTTCTTTCATGCGGCTACAAAACTTTGTTCAATCACGCAAACGCGCACCGCAGAAAACGCCATTCTCGCGATTTTTACACTAAGATCGCTCTTTGTACATGCAGAAGTGTGACACAGTTTGATTGGTCGTAGTGCGCTCTTTGTGCTCTGTCAATTGTTTGCCAAAACTTTTACAAGTTTTTGTCACTTTTTTAAAAGCGTTGCTTGAAAGAGGGATGTTCTTGCTCTAAAAGCCAAATCGCGGGCGAAATCAATATTGCTAATGCAATACTCTCTTGCGAAGCGGGGGCTCATGAAGCGGAGCATGCGGGCGATGAACTCTCGTACTCTCTGCAGAAAGAACGCAACTCTTTGCAATGTCAGTCAGAATACAAACTCAACTTTTTAATACCGGAGCTTGTTCCATTGAGCCGCAGGGGCAAAATTTTTGCGTTTTTTAATCGTTTTACTGCAAAATTTGCCTTTAAAATGACTGTTTCGGCTTATCAAGAGTCAAAGTTTTGCCGAAAAATAGCGCCGCAGGCGAAAATTTTGCAATTTTCGGCTGAAAATCGGCCAAAATCTGTCAAAAATAAGCGCCGCAGGCGAAATTTTGCCGATTTTGAAGCCAAATATAGGAAATTTTACTTACAATTGCGCCGCAGGCGACAATTTTTTCGCCCGGCCTCAGCCGGGCGAACCCCTACGAGAGCTTTTCGTGCGTGCGTGCGTTCGTTCGTTCGTTCGTAACGCTCTCAGATCTCGGCGTTGGAACGTCGTAGGAAGGAGATCTTGGGCTTTATGGATAGGTCTCGACTCACTGAGAATTGCGCTAAGAGGTTTCGAAATTCAAAAGTTTGAAATTCGCGAGTTACAGTAACCCGAAGGTCAAAACTTAAAACGGCGATAACTCGCTCGCCTTACGTCGTAGAGCGGCGTGCGATAGGTCAACTAATAGGTCTCGACGTGCTCTTTCGTTTGGCATTAAAAGTTTTCTTAATTACGCAAACACGCAACACGAAAAGCGACATTCTCGCGTTTTTAACGCAGAAATCGCGCTAACTCGCTCAGCGTGCGTCGTAGGGAGACGATCTTATGTTGGTTGGATAGCTCTTGACTCACTGATCATTTGTTCTTCTATTGGTCGAAACTCAAAAGTTTGAATTTCGGGAGCTATAGTAACCCAAAGGTTTAAAACGCGAAACTTATCTAACTCGCTCGTCTTCCGTCATAGAGAGACGATCTTGAGTTCGTTGAATAGGTTTCAGCACACTGATAATTCCGTTAAGAGAACTCGAAATTCAAAAGTTTGAATTGCGCGCGCTACAGTAACCCGAGTGTCCAAAACGCAAAACGGCTCTAACACGCTCGTCTTACGTCGTAGAGCGGCGTGCGATAGGTCAACTAAAAGGTCTCGACGTGCTCTTTCACTTGGCGTAAAAAATTTGTTAATTACGTGTGGCGAAGCGCTCGGAGTTGCCAGCTCGCGGGCTGGGTTCCAGAGACACTTCGACCGGCCGAGAACCTAAGCGTGTCGATCGTCCCCACAGACAAAAGGCGAAAACGTGGTTTTGTAGTTACTATTGACAGGCGGAGTTACACAGCAACTCACAAACAAGTATGTACGTACGACGGGGTATAAGAAGAGGCGAACGAGTGACTCAAAGATTCCTTACTCTAAGATCGACGCTCCTTAAGTACGCAGCTTTTCGGGCGAAAGAGAGGGGGGAACGACACGATAACAACTGCCGAAAGCAAGATAGGCTCACGTAGGGAGAGGGGGGAAAGAATCCAGTTTCACTATACTCTGACACGCATTCAAAGGGGTGCCGCGGGTCGGTCCGTCCGGTCTTCAGCAATCTTCTCAGTGAGGGGGAAGGCGACGGGTATTGTGGGAGCGGCTATCGGTCCGTCGAATCAGGAACTGGCCCGGCGGCGAAGACACAGAACAGTCCGAATAGTAGAGCGGCCAGACAGCAGTAGTAGTCCGAATAATACAGCGCAGGCAGGCAACAGTTCAGAGCAGGTGCAGCGTCACATCACTCCCCTTTTCCCAGCCACGTCCTCGGGGCTGCTAGTCGTGTAGGGGTGGATTGGCTCTGACTTGGTTGCGAGTGATGGCCGATGGGTCGATTGAGCGGCGGTAGTTGGCGTGGTCGGCGAATTGGGCGGGATGGAGTTGGGGTTGTTGGGTGGTCTGCAGGTGTCGCTGGGCGGTGGGTGGTCGTTGGTGAAGTTCCAGGGGGCGTAGTAGCAGGGAGTCGCTGTAGGGGCCAGTTTGCAGTGGTCGTCGGCTTTGGTTCTTGGATGGCTGTGGTGCTCTTCTGGATCTCGGTCTGGATGTTGGGGAGGCTCCCGGGGCTCTGGCTGTTGTTTACTGGCGGAATATGCCTTCGCCAGTTCGACCAGCTCGAGCTGCGCTCTGTGGGCCACGTTGCTGCTGATGGTGGTCATCGTACAGCCAGTGTAGAACAGTATGTCTACTGGTTCTCCATTGAGTTTGCCAACGGTCATCATTGGCACGACGGGCCTCCCAGGGGGCTTTTGCTTGGCCACCTCCAGGTTTTTCAGCTTCCGTGTCTGTGTTGATTGGCTGCCCAACTTGTTCAAAGCCCTTGGTTGTTCTGTCGTGGGTGAGGTCGTCACGTGCTCAGACGGCATGCGACGCCCTGTGTTGCTGCTATTCTGACGGTGGCTCGTCTCAGGGTCCACTTGGTTGGCACCAACAGTCTCTTGCTCAGAAGGCTGAGGTTGATATCGCCGAGAGAGCTCACTCAAGTCCACCACGTCGCTGGCTAGGCTGTCACATTTTGCCTTAAGGCTGTCCCTCCTTTTCTGTAGAGAGCGGATTAGGGAGAAGAACTGCTGCCTAACCTCTTTGTCACCAGCACTGTCTTTAGTTGGCCACGGTGTCATGTCAACCAGCGCGTGAATCTGATCGTGTATGCGAGTTCGCTCGATGTCGAGGGCGGCCCTCTGTTCCGCCAATGTTTGGATCAGCTGGCTAAGTTGTTCAACTATGGATTGCGCACCTCTTAGGGCGCTCTCCGGTAGCGCTTCTGCGCACTCCTTAGCCCAGCTGTCCTCTCCAAAAGGCAGGATTACGTTGCGCCCAGCACGAATGTACCCATTGTATCCACGGTCGAAGTGAACAGAGAAAGGACTAATCCTTTTGGCGAAATCCAAGCCGAGGAACACATCATACGCGGGTAGGTCTGACACGATTGCTTGTATTCCCGTGAAGGTATGTCCATTCACGTTCAAGTCAAATCGAGTCAATCCCACTAGCACTGCCTTCTTCCCATCAGCTAATTCGACCGTTCGCTGTGAATCGAATGCTCGCACTGGCAGTTGCAGCTTCTGTGCTACTTGCAGGCTAATTATTGTGTCTGTGCACCCTGTGTCAAACAGACAACGCACGGAATTGTTTCCGATTTCTCCGATCAGCTGCATTGCGCGCCCGCTTGCTTGCAGATTGCAGATGACAGCCGCACTAAGCGGTGCCTTTGGGCGCGTCAATCTCTGTAGCGACGTCATTGCCGTTTGGCCGGCGAGCCAAATTATCGCCAATTTGAGCAGTATTTCCAACGCTTCGGCTAACGCGACAATTCTGTTCGGGGCGTGGCGAGCAGCACTACCAACTCTGTCGTCTGGAGAGAAACTTGGGACACTCTCCCATTGCGGTGCGCACCTTATCTCCATTGTCCCACAATCATCCCGCAGAGCTAGCACACTTTTGTTGGTCAGAGATGTGTTGCTGGGGCACTCTCTCTCTTGACCACGGGCGTGAAGGGGAACAAGGTCAGCAGCTGTCCCAGGGGAAACCATCAATAGGGCGACAATTATTAGGAGCACGTGCGTTTTGCTGGCGCCTCTCGGGCGCGTTTCCCCTTCTCTTGCACTTGTAGTGTCTCGCACGCCTTTGCTGGGCACCTCACTCTGCGTAAGGGCCTCTCTCTGGTAGGGGCTACTCCCCTTTTGCTCTCGCCCTACGGCGGTCATTTTCTGCTCGTTAGCCAGACACACTTCGCGTCGCGTTTGACTAGTCTCGTGTAACTTAGTCGCTCCTTCAGTTTGTAGGGGGTCAGCTCTGTTGACAACCACAGCGCCCACGTCTGGCCTAGGACGGGCCCTGTCACTGGGCCAAGTGGCCATCTGGGCTGCCGGTCGGCTTCGCGACTGCAGACTATCAGAGAAACTGGTCACTGGAGACGACCTTTCTCGAGAAAATTCCTCTCGGTACAAGCGGCACTCATCCAGTCTGCAGGACTGCGACACACAACGAATGACCGATTTGACAGCTGTACAATGACGCGTGTAGAAACAATTAGTGTGTGGGGATTCACAACAGAGGCTCGGCTCTCGGTTTCCACGTTCGAGTGAGCAGTCCATGCCTTTTCCTGACCTGTCAACCTCCGTATCAGAGTGCCAGGTGCTGTGATTGAGCTGAGGTTCCCCACCAGAGGTTGCTCTCCGCCAACCCCCAGTGCCACTGTCAAGAGTGACCAGTGGGTCCTTCTCGCCTTGAGCACAGGCGCTTGCTGCAGAGCGCCTTACTTCCTGCAGCCTCTCCTGCTTCTCCGGCAGGCCTTTCTGCAGGGTCCGCTGTGAGTGGGTCGTGGCGAGACTGTTCGCGACAAATCTCTCACTCGAGGTGCTAGCTCTCACTCGACAGCATAGATGAGGGCCGTTCCCTTCCCTTAGGGCTTTTCCCTCCGTGGTCGCCCAATTCTCCAATGTTAATTCGTTATTTGTGCTCAGACAGGGACACCTCACGTCGATCTTCACGGCAGGCTGACTGTAGGCCGATGGCTGTTCTGAGTTCCACTCGCTTCTGTAAGGCCGGCTGGCCAGCGAGGAACACGCTTCCGACGTATGCGTTCGGCTAATCGATGTCATTATTCTTCCTCTCCAACGCATCAGCCACACTTGACTGAATTCGCCGTCGAGTAGCGACAGTTAAGTCACACGTGCCCAACTCTGTTCTAGAGGGGACTCAGTTTAGCCCTTTCGCGACGGTGCGCGGGCAGGCTTTCGTTCGACAAACCCCAGTTAAAACTTCCCCGTGATCGCGTCACAGTTGGCTTAACTGCCCCTTTCAACGCCGGTCTAACCTCAGTGCACGAGTGCGCTGGGTTTCCAGACTTCAACGGGTCTAACCTCGCTCACGACAAATCGCCAACGGGTTTCCACGAAGGATTGGGAACTTACGGGCACTTGAATAAAACTTTCTCAGGGTAACCCTTCCACAGGGGACGGTTTCCGTGAGCCACCGGTCTAACCTCGGCACACAAAGTGCTGGGTTTCCAGATGGCCTTCGTAAGAAGGACTTTTGAATTTACAAAACAAACTCACGATTCTTCTTCAAGCTTCAGGCCAAATTCGGGGTTACTCACAAAACACAAGAGCAGGGGCGCAGCACGCCTTTGTAGGCTGCGTCACAAGCACTTGAGCTCGCTTTCACAGAGGTTCTTGATCAGCTGCGACAAGTGGCGCTAGGTAGAGGACCGTAGCACCGCTGACGCCACCTTAACCAGGCTCCAGAAAAGTTCTGTGGCGAAGCGCTCGGAGTTGCCAGCTCGCGGGCTGGGTTCCAGAGACACTTCGACCGGCCGAGAACCTAAGCGTGTCGATCGTCCCCACAGACAAAAGGCGAAAACGTGGTTTTGTAGTTACTATTGACAGGCGGAGTTACACAGCAACTCACAAACAAGTATGTACGTACGACGGGGTATAAGAAGAGGCGAACGAGTGACTCAAAGATTCCTTACTCTAAGATCGACGCTCCTTAAGTACGCAGCTTTTCGGGCGAAAGAGAGGGGGGAACGACACGATAACAACTGCCGAAAGCAAGATAGGCTCACGTAGGGAGAGGGGGGAAAGAATCCAGTTTCACTATACTCTGACACGCATTCAAAGGGATGCTGCGGGTCGGTCCGTCCGGTCTTCAGCAATCTTCTCAGTGAGGGGGAAGGCGACGGGGTCTCGTGGGAGCGGCTATCGGTCCGTCGAATCAGGAACTGGCCCGGCGGCGAAGACACAGAACAGTCCGAATAGTAGAGCGGCCAGACAGCAGTAGTAGTCCAAATAATACAGCGCAGGCAGGCAACAGTTCAGAGCAGGTGCAGCG
>JASAMZ010011588.1:0-18681 GCA_030248115.1 Linhomoeus sp. GSCO2_2
ATCAATGTTGGAGTCGACTGCGGTGCTTTCGAGGTCGCGGACGCCGAATCTGGCGTCATTTTGGCGTTTCGAATCAAGATTCGCGAGTTTTTGCCGATTTTCGACCTACCGAAGCCCTACGTCGACGAAACTGAAAGTGAGGTAATTGAACGTTTGTAATGTCGATTCTCAGGGTATTTCGCGACGAGGAACGCGAATTTGCTATTGGTTTCTCCATTTTGTGTCGATTTTGCCTTCAAACAGCCACTTTCCTAATGCCGACATTCAAATTTGAATGCAGACTTCTATCGTACCCTCCTCAAACTTCTATCGTTGTAACTTAAATTTGCGCGCGCATTCAAACGTCACAATTGAAGGAAATGCAGTGCGGAAAGACGGCGTGGTAAAGTGAGCAGTTGCGTTCAAAGTGTCAATTCTTCTCGTTCAAGGCGGCAAGTCGAGTCTGCGATCGGCGGAATCGCGAACCTTGGCTCCCATGTACAAGGTGCGCTACCGGTCGATTTTTCCAATGTTTGTAGAATGGGGAGGGGGGTGATGAGGGGGGCCTGCCCTGCCAGATCCCTCAATTCAAAACTTACGGCTATAATAGAGCCGCGAATGCTGCGAATGACACGACGGTAACGAATGAGTGGCTTGTTGCGAGAAAGGCCGATGTTTACAATATTAATTTTAAAATTCGAATTTGGGATTTGCCGTATCAAACAGTGCGCGCTGATCCAATTTCAAACCTTCTGCGCTGAAGAACGTGGGAACGAGCAAATTTAGCGTGAATGCAACACTTGTTTGACTGCCTTCTGCTATTCTAAAACAATCACGCGGAGTGCCTATCTGGCATGAACTGTGTCAGGCATAAACTTGTTATTTCAGCAATAATCTTGTGGGCCCGGTCCAGGTGCAAATAGGTCCAATGATGGGAGTTGTACCAACGTGGCCGTAAAACTATTATGAATAGCGCTTGGCTCAAGAGTGCGAACTGAAGTGGCAATCTTCGAAATTCTTCGCAGAGAACTGATCACCATCAGTCACAAATAATCAGCGGTTCGTATTGGGTGGCCAGGCAATCCAAGTCGCGTTCCAGATCTTCTCGTGACGCGTTGAAGAGTTCCAAGCCGACGGCCAGATCGCGAGGGGATTGGGCTCGCTCCATTCTTTCTCCGACGTCGACAAACCAACGGATGCGATGGACCTCACTTGAGAGAGCTGCAGCGGTTCACGTACTGGGTGTTTCAGACCTAGGGGACACGACGACGACGACGACGACGACGACGACGACGACGACGACGACGACGACGACAACGACGACGGCGACGACGACGGCGACGACGACGACGACGACGGCGACGACGGCGACGGCGACGACGACGACGACGACGACGACGACGACGACGACGACGACGACGACGACGACGACGACGACGACGACGACGACGACGACGACGACGGCAGACAGCAATTCGTTTTACCTCCAGCCTCTTCTAGTTTCCTCTTGACTCTCAGAGTCCCTTCCACCTTGGGGTACCAAATCTGGCCCACAAAAGAACAAGAACAGCTCGGACTTGTTGCAGGGTCGTAATCTTCGTTTAAGGCGCTCATCACATGGGCCGTCTCTGCTGATACCCCAGTAGAGTAGTAGGTTCCAAAGCAGAACCTCCCTCCCGGGCTTCGATAGTTGATCTCGATTAGCTTGTGGGAAGTGGCGTCTGCACTTTCGAATAGTTGTAGGAAATAGACCGACGGGTGGGGCGGCAAGAAAGCGTCCAAGACACGATCGGCAAACGCTGTCGCCGCTGAAACAAATCGAACAATAGTCGTGCAAAGTGGTGGTGGTGGTGTTACAATACTTATGCCGTATACCGTAAACTGCCGAATAGAGGAATATCTCCAAATAGTGGTAGTCTCCAATTAGTGGTAGGGTGCAAGAACCAATCGAAACAATAGTGGTAGGTCTCCAAATAGTGGTACATTCTTTGCACTATCTGGAGCGATACCCTACCTGCGCATATATTGAATTTCAAAACCTCCTAGCTGAATGAATGATCAGTGAGTCGAGACCTATCCGTAGAGCCCAAGATCTCCGCTCTACGACTTTCCGTAGTAATGTTGGTGTCGCCCGGTCGAGGCCCAGCGAAAAGATGCGCATCGCGTGTCGTCGTGCAGCACGAGAGTGGCCCACCTCCGAAGCGCCGCTTGGCTTCGTCAGGCGTGTGGCTGATCATTACGAGGGGACGACCCTTCAGAAGTGTTAGTATCATCGGACGACGATACTCCATGACGCTGAGAAGTCTGCGACGGCCGCCTTGCAATCCGACGTAACTGTGGCCGAAGCTGTTGCACGCATCGGCCCTTCCGCGAACTTGAACTTAGACCATCGTCGACTTTCGAAGCGGGAACAGTTTGACTACCGCAGACTCACTCCTCAGGTACTCCCGACTTCGCAGAGGAGTAATGCAAGCTAGCTTTAGCGAAGTGGCCGTTACCCAGAATCCGCAATAGGCGGCCTTTGCACTAGCTTTGGCTTAGTGGGTGAAAGTAGTAACATTGAAGTGGTGCACCAGCTCTAGCATTTTCACTACGCTAGCTTTAGCGTGAAAGGGGCACAGCTGCATAAACAGGAGGCAAAGCATACAGGGGAGTGTGCATTCACATACTTCACTAACTCTATCGGCGTCGCGCCTGGCAGGTCTCACTCTCAACTGAGGCTGAGCGCCACCACCAAGCCCTGATGAAGTCGTACACTGGTCGCGTTAAGCCTAAGCTTCGACCAGCCATGCTGCGACGCCGACTCAGTCTCTTGTGATCTCAGGGCGCAAAGCGAGCCTAAGCATAGCCTGAATTGGAAGGAATACACTGTGCCGAATATTGATATAAAGATGCAAGAAACCGTCCACAATTGCGTATTTTGGGTAGCAACCATCAAGAAGTCGCCATATTGCGCAGTTTAGGTAGCCACCACCCAGAAGGCGCCGGGTGGTTGCGCGTTTTGGGTGACACATACATCTCGCCGCGCTGAGGCGCGGCGAAACAAGCTTAGAGTAAAAACTGGGTACCCGATGATGGTTGATTGGCATTGTATAGTGTGTCGTGCATTTGAGGAGTATATTCCATAGAGTGTCAGAATAGTAAGTTGAGCATTTCTTTGGGGAGTATCGCCGCAGTTACCTCGAGTTTCCAGAGAAAGTTTGTGTCATTGTTGGGCATTCGATGCCTATATGGTGCATTGGTGGGTACTGATCCATAAATGGATCAGGAATGTTCGCCGCAGGTTCACTTTGGAATGAAGAGGGTCTAAATGGGACGACGCCCTTTTCTTTTGGGTCACAAATGCGGACGGTTACGGTACCGTTGCTGTACATTGCAGAACCGCACATTGAACAGAATTGCCGCGTTTCGTCTTCGATTGAATAGGTGGCAAAAACATACGTTGCCGGACACATCCGCGGAAAAATATTGCTAAGTTTTAGCCATATGAAATTGCCGAAATCTGCCATGTTTGAAAAAACCTTGAAAATATCCCTAATTTCCTGAATTCTAAAATATAAAACTGCTGTATAATTGCTTGACATACTACGCCCGATTCATCCACGCAAAGATGTTTAGAATTTTAAGTTGTTTAAAATTGTTGAAATTTGGCAATTTTGAGAAAAACCTTGAAAATATCCCTAAATTCGTTAATTATAAAATATAGAACTACTCGCTAAATAGTTGGTAGACTATGCCCGACACAACCATGCAAACAAATGCTGAAATTTAAGCTATTCGAAATTGTCGAAATTTGGGAATTTTAGCAATACCCTTGAAAATATACCAAATTTGGCTCATTAGAAAATCTGAAACTATTTGATAAATACTTGGCTGACTATGCTCGATACATCCGTGCAAAGAAGTTTTGAAATTTATGCTGTTTGAATTTGTCGAAATTTGGAAATTTTGACAAAACCCTTAAAGATATCCCTAATTTCGTTAATTATAAAATCTTAAACTATTTAATAAATACTTGGTAGACTATGCTCGATACATCCGTGCAGAGAAGTTTTGAAATTTAAGCTGTTTGAATTTGTCGAAATTTGGGAATTTTGACAAAACCCTTAAAAATATCCCTAATTTCGTTAATTATAAAATCTGAAACTATTTGCTAAATACTTGGCAGACTATGCTCGATACATCCGTGCAAAGAAGTTTTGAAATTTAAGCTGTTTGAATTTGTCGAAATTTGTGACTATTGACAAAACCCTTGAAAATATCCTTAATGTCGTTAATTATAAAACCTGAAACTATTTGATAAATACTTGGCAGACTATGCTCGACACATCCGTAAAAAGAAATTTTGAAATTTAAGCTGTTTGAAATTGTCGAAATTTGGGAATTTTGACAAAAACCTTGAAAATATACCAAATTTGGCTCATTAGAAAATCTGAAACTATTTGATAAATACTTGGCTGACTATGCTCGATACATCCGTGCAAAGAAGTTTTGAAATTTATGCTGTTTGAATTTGTCGAAATTTGGAAATTTTGACAAAACCCTTAAAGATATCCCTAATTTCGTTAATTATAAAATCTTAAACTATTTAATAAATACTTGGTAGACTATGCTCGATACATCCGTGCAGAGAAGTTTTGAAATTTAAGCTGTTTGAATTTGTCGAAATTTGGGAATTTTGACAAAACCCTTAAAAATATCCCTAATTTCGTTAATTATAAAATCTGAAACTATTTGCTAAATACTTGGCAGACTATGCTCGATACATCCGTGCAAAGAAGTTTTGAAATTTAAGCTGTTTGAATTTGTCGAAATTTGTGACTATTGACAAAACCCTTGAAAATATCCTTAATGTCGTTAATTATAAAACCTGAAACTATTTGATAAATACTTGGCAGACTATGCTCGACACATCCGTAAAAAGAAATTTTGAAATTTAAGCTGTTTGAAATTGTCGAAATTTGGGAATTTTGACAAAAACCTTGAAAATATCCCTAATTCCGTTAATTATATTCGCTGAAACTATTTGCTAAATACTTGGCAGACTATGCTCGATACATCGGTGCAAAGAAGTTTTGAAATTTAAGCCGTTTAAAATTGTCGAATTTTGGGAATTTTGACAAAAACCTTGAAAATATCCCTAATTTCGTAAATTCCAAAATCCGAAACTATGTCACAAATTCATCGCGTCTTATGCCCTTTCCATTTCAACAAAAACTTTGCCGATACGACTTGTAAATATAAGTGTCATTTTTGACATTTTCATATTTTAATTGTAAATATCTCGAAATAGGGAAATTAGCAACAGAAACGGACAACGGCACGTTACTCAGCGCATTCGACTCCATTGGGTGGCACTAACCGTCACGTCTAGTTGTTTGACACACACACACGGAGGAACGAACAGACAAGAGCGTCCGTATATATACTCGCCGCGCTGGGGCGCGGCGAAACAAGCTTAGAGTAACAAGCTTAGAGTAACAAGCTGTGTGTGTAAAAAGTTCAACCTATACCTTGTGTCTGTCAAATTTTGGTGAACAGTATAGTGAACTTCGTGCACATCGTTAGCCGCATCTGGAGAAAGTGTCTTGAGAATGTGTACCTTAATGCCAAGTGCAGCTATCCCCACGATACGGTTGTCTGTACAGCTGATCTGAAGCTCAGTGATATCGCCGCATTCGCTATATGTTATCGGCATGATACGACGCCGTTTATCTGATGTTTCTTACCTGTGTGAAAACGTCACATCCAACAAAAAACTTGCCAAAAGTTTGGTGCGAGCGAATTCCTGTGTTCAGCGTACACATTTCTGTTTCCGAGTGCACATTCATCAGTAAACAGCTGTTCTGGCCATCAGACGAAAATCTCGATTCTGACATTTTCTAAAATCTTAATTCTAAATATCTTGAAATTGCAATTTGTTAAGACTGTAAAACTATGTCACAAATTCTTATTGGCATGCGGCCTTACCATTTCTGCGTTCAAATTCGTCAAAAAAACGACGTTCTATTTTGTTGATTTATGGAATTTTGAAAAAAAATCACGTATTTCTATTACATTCCACATTTGCAAAAAAATTCTCTTGCGTTACAAATTATCCGCAGTCTATACTCTTTCCATTTCTGAAGAAATTTCGCCGCTATATCATCAGGTGAAAAAGTCGATTTTCGACATTTTCATATTTTGATTGAAAATATCTCGAAATTGCGATTTTTAAAAACTTCTAAACTACGTCACAAATTCTTATCGGCATACGCCTTTTCCATTTCTGCATTCACATTCGTCATTAAATGACTTTGTATTTTAGTCAATTTATGCAATTTTGACAAATAATCGCGTACTTCTATTAAATTCCACATCTGCAAAAAATTTCTTTTGTGTCACAAATTATCCGCGGTCCATGCTCCTTCCATTTCTGCAGAAATTTCGCGGTTAGCGCATCAGACGAAAAAGTCGATTTTTGACATTTTTAAATTTCAATTGCGAATATCTCGAAAATGCGAAATTAGCAACAGAAACGGACATCGGATCCGTACTCAGCGACCTTGACTCTACTTGACCACATATGCCACATATCTTACTTTTGTGCGACGGACAGACAGACAGACACACACACACACACACACACACACACACAGACACACATTGTCATCCGTATATATACACGTCGCCGCGCTGAGGCGCGGCGAAAAAACTGGGTACCCGATGATGGTTGATTGGCATTGCATAGTGTGTTGTGCATTTGAGGAGTATATTCAATAGTGCGTCAGAATAGAAAGTTGAGCATTTCTTCGGGGAGTTTCGCCGCAGTTATCTCGAGTTTTCAAAGGTAGTTTGTGCCATTCTTGGGCAATTGTTGCCTATAAGATTTGTATTGGTGGGTACTGATCCATAAATGGATCAGGAATGTTCGCCGCAGGTTCACTTTGGAATGAAGAGGGTCTAAATGGGACGACGCCCTTCTCTTTTGGGTCACAAATGCGGGCGGTTACGACACCGTTGCTGTAGATTGCTGAACCGCACAGTAATTGCCGCGTATCGTGTTCGATCGAATAGGTGTCAAAACATACGTTGCACGACACATACATGGAATAATATTGCTTAGTTATAGCCATTTGAAAATGCCAAAATCTGCAATATTTGACGCCTAAATCATAATACGCCACGCAAAGGTATTTTGAAATTTAAGTTGTCTGAAATTGTCTAAATTTGGCAACTTTGAGAAAACCTTGAAATATCCCTAAATTCGGCAATTATAAAATATAGAACTATTTGCTGAATAGTTGGCAGACTATGCCCGACACAACCATGCAAAGACATTCTGAAATTTAAGCTATTTGAAATTGTCTAAATTTGGGAATTTTAACAATACCCTTGAAAATATACGTAAATTCATTAATTATAAAATCCGAAACTATTTGTTAAATACATGACAGACTATGCTCGATACTTCCGTGCCAAGAAACTTTGAAATTTAAGCCGTTTGAAATTGTCAAAATTTGGGGATTTTGGCAATACCCTTAAAAATATCCTAAATTTCATTAATTATAATCTCTGAAACTATTTGCTAAATACTTGGCAGACTATGCTCGACACATCCGTGCAAAGAAGTTTCAAAATTTAAGCTGTTTGAAATTGCCAAAAATTGGGAATTTTGAAAATACCTTTAAAAATATTCCTAATTTCGTTAATTATAAAATCTGAAACTATTTGTTAAATGCTTGGCAGACTATGCTCCATACATTCGCGCAAAGAAATAATGAAATTTAAGCTTTTTGAAATTGTGGAAATTTTGGATTTTTGACAATACCCTTGAAAATATCCCTAATTTCGTTAATTATAAAATCTGAAACTATTTGACAAATACTTGGTAGACTATGCTCCACACATGCGTGAAAAGAAATTTTGAAATTTAAGCTGTTTGAAATTGTCAAAATTTGGGGATTTTAACAAAATCCTTTAAAAATATCCTAAATTTCGTTAATTATAATTGCTGAAACTATTTGCTAAATACTTGGCAGACTATGCTCGATACATCGGTGCAAAGAAGTTTTGAAATATAAGCTGTTTGAATTGTTCGAAATTTGGGAATTTTGACAAAAACCTTGAAAATATCCCTAATTTGGTGAATTCTAAAATCCGAAACTATGTCACAAATTCATCGCGTCTTGTGCCCTTTCCATTTCAGCAAAAACTTTGCCGATACGACTTGTAAATAAAAGTGTCATTTTTGACATTTTCGTGTTTTAATTGTAAATATCTCGAAATAGGGAAATTAGCAACAGAAACGGACAACGGCGCGTTACTCAGCGCATTCGACTCCATTGGGTGGCACTAACCGTCATGTCTAGTTTTGTGACACACACACACCCACACACACACACACACACACACACGAACAGACAATAGCGTCCGTATATATACTCGCCGCCCTGGGGGGCGGCGAAAAAACTGGGTACCCGATGATGGTTGATTGGCATTGCATAGTGTGTCGTGCATTTGAGGAGTATATTCCATAGAGTGTCAGAATAGTAAGTTGAGCATTTCTTCGGGGAGTATCGCCGCAGTTACCTCGAGTTTCCAGAGAAAGTTTGTGCCATTGTTGGGCATTCGATGCCTTTTTGGTGCATTGGTGGGTACTGATCCATAAATGGATCAGGAATGTTCGCCGCAGGTTCACTTTGGAATGAAGAGGGTCTAAATGGGACGACGCCCTTTTCTTTTGGGTCACAAATGCGGACGGTTACGGTACCGTTGCTGTACATTGCAGAACCGCACAGTGAACAGAATTGCCGCGTTTCGTCTTCGATTGAATAGGTGGCAAAAACATACGTTGCCGGACACATTCATGGAAAAATATTGCTAAGTTTTAGCCATTTGAAATTGCCGAAATCTGCCATGTTTGAAAAAAAAACCTTGAAAATATCCCTAATTTCATGAATTCTAAAATCTGAGACTCCTGTATAATTACTTGACATACTACGCCCGATTCATCCACGCAAAGATATTTAGAATTTTAAGTTGTTTGAAATTGTCGAAATTTGGCAATTTTGAGAAAAACCTTGAAAATATCCCTAAATTCGTTAATTATAAAATATAGAACTATTTGCTAAATAGTTGGCAGACTATGCCCGACACAACCATGCAAAGACACTCTGAAATTTAAGCTATTCGAAATTGTCGAAATTTGGGAATTTTAGCAATACCCTTGAAAATATACCTAACTTCGCTAATTAGAAAATCTGAAACTATTTGCTAAATACTTGGCTGACTATGCTCGATACATCCGGGCAAAGAAGTTTTGAAATTTAAGCAGTTTGAATTTGTCGAAATTTGGGAATTTTGACAAAACCCTTAAAAATATACCTAATTTCGTTAATTATAAAATCTTAAACTATTTGATGAATACTTGGTAGACTATGCTCGATACATCCGTGCAAAGAAGTTTTGAAATCTAAGCAGTTTGAATTTGTCGAAATTTGGGAATTTTGACAAAACCCTTGAAAGTATCCCTAATTTCATTAATTATAAAATCTGAAACTATTTGATAAATACTTGGCAGACTATGCTCGATACATCCGTGCAAAGAAGTTTTGAAATTAAAGCTGTTTGAATTTGTCGAAATTTGGAAATTTTGACAAAACCCTTGAAAATATCCCTAATTTCGTTAATTATAAAACCTGAAACTATTTGATAAATACTTGGCAGACTATGCTCGACACATCCGTAAAAAGAAATTTTGAAATTTAAGCTATTTGAAATTGTCGAAATTTGGGAATTTTGACAAAAACCTTGAAAATATCCCTAATTTCGTTAATTATATTAGCTGAAACTATTTGCTAAATACTTGGCAGACTATGCTCGATACATCGGTGCAAAGAAGTTTTGAAATATAAGCTGTTTGAAATTGTCGAAATTTGGGAATTTTGGCAAAAACCTTGAAAATATCCCTAATTTCGTGAATTCCAAAATCCGAAGCTATGTCACAAATTCATCGCGTCTTACGCCCTTTCCATTTCAGCAAAAACTTTGCCGATACGACTTGTAAATAAAAGTGTCATTTTTGACATTTTCATATTTTAATTGTAAATATCTCGAAATAGCAAAATTAGCAACAGAAACGGACAACGGCACGTTACTCAGCGCATTCGACTCCATCGGATGGCACTAACCGTCGTGTCTAGTTGTTCCGGACAGACAGACAGACACACACACACACACACACACACACACACACACACACACACACACACACACACACACACACACACACAAACAGACAATAGCGTCCGTATATATGTGACCGGGAGAACCCGTCTTCAGTGAAAACTCGGATATCCGGGTTTTCACTGAGTTGGTTAGTGAAAACCCGGATATCCGGGTTTTCACTGTTGAGTTAGTGAAAACCCGGATATCCGGGTTTTCACTGATCGGTTAGGGAAAACCCGGATAATTCTCCGATATGCTCAAAATCGCGCAATACACTGCTATAACTATATTTCTATTGCCCGTAGGCAGTTTGGTTCCTTCCAAATCAGGCTATGCTTAGGCTCGCCCTGCGCCCACTGTCCACAAGAGTCAGTCGGCGTCGCAGTCTGGCGGGTCGAAACTTAGGCTTAACGCGACCGGTGACCGACTTCAGGGCGCGCGGAGCGCGCCCTGAAGTTGGTGGTCGCGCTAAGCCTCAGTTGAGACCCGCCAGGCGCGACGCCGGCCGAGTTTTAGTGCAAACAGTGGGTGGGGTGAACACTCCTCCATCTACTTCACCTCCTGCTCAGGCCGGCTGTGCCCCTTCCCTACTAACGCTTGCGACAACTTTCAGTCACGTGCAAGCTGTAAGCGGGGTGCACATTCCCTATACTTCGCCCCGTGTTGAACCAGACGTGCCAATTGGCCGCAAATCATGCGAAAATCATTCGCATTGTGAAAGGGGCGGTTCGGCACAGATGCAAGGTATTGCTAAGATCGCACGTTTCGCACTCCAGGACGTTTGTTTCGCGCAATAAACAGCGCGATTTGCCATTCAAAAGCTCTTGTTTCGTCAGCAGTGTTGAAATCTATAGAAGGGTCGTATTCTAGGCTATTTCTTAGAAAAGATTGATGAAAGCACAGCTATCATGATTTTCACGATCCTCCCACGAAATCTCGCATATCCGGGTTTTCACTAAACTTTCAGTGAAAACCCGGATAATTTGACATTATCCGGGTTTTCACTAACCCGTCAGTGAAAACCCGGATATCCGGGTTTTCACTAAGTCGACCAGTGAAAACCCGGATATCCGGGTTTTCACTGGATCCGGGTAGTCACGGTAACATATATACTCGCCGCCCTGGGGGGGCGGCGAAACAAGCTTTGTCTAAAAACTGTGGCACCACGTTGGCATCAGTGTAAACTTGAGAGCGTGTGCGGGATAATGTGCACTGGATAGTGAAGTGCCGCTGGACATTTAGTCGACAATCTGGTGGGGTATAGCCGCAATTGGTCTTGGATTTGTTTGTGGTACCTGATCCACATATGGATCAGAAGATTCGCCGCAGGCACACTTTGCGCTTATGATAGTGGCAACTGATCCATAAATGGATCAGAGAAATTCGCCGCAGGCACACAGTGCAATAAAAGCGTCTAAATGAGACGACGCCCTATTGAAAGGGTATAAATGGGACGACGCCCCATTGAAAAGGGTATAAATGGGACGACGCACTATTCTTTTGGGCTTAGTGCTCGATGCATCCACACAAATATATGTTGAAATTTGAGCTGCTGGAAATTGTCGAAATTTGAAAATTCTGACAAAAACCTTGAAAATATACCTAAATTCTTTAATTATAAAATCTAGAACTATTTGCTAATTACTTGACAGACTATGCTCGACACATCCGTGAAAAGAAATTTTGAAATTTAAGCGGTTTGAAATTGTCGAAATTTGGGGATTTTGACAAAAACCTTGAAAATATCCCTAATTTCGTTGATTATAAAATCTGAAACTATTTGACAACTACTTGGCAGACTATGCTCGACACATCCGTGAAAAGAAGTTTTGAAATTGAAGCTGTTTGAAATTGTCGAAATTTGTGGATTTTAACAAAATCCTTAAAAATATCCCAAATTTCGTTAATTATATTCGCTGAAACTATTTGCTAAATACTTGGCGGACTATGCTCGATACATCGGTGCAAAGAAGTTTTGAAATTTAAGCTGTTTGAATTTGTCAAAATTTGGGAATTTTTACAAAATCCTTGAAAATATCCCTAATTTCGTTAATTACAAAATCTGAAACTATTTGATAAATACTTGCCAGACTATGCTCGACACATCCGTAAAAAGAAATTTTGAAATTGAAGCTGTTTGAAATTGTCGAAATTTGTGGATTTTAACAAAATCCTTAAAAATATCCCAGATTTCGTTAATTATATTCGCTGAAACTATTTGCTAAATACTTGGCGGACTATGCTCGATACATCGGTGCAAAGAAGTTTTGAAATTTAAGCTGTTTGAATTTGTCAAAATTTGGGAATTTTGACAAAAACCTTGAAAATATCCCTAATTTGGTGAATTCCAAAATCCGAAACTATGTCACAAATTCATCGCGTCTTACGCCCTTTCCATTTCAGCAAAAACTTTGCCGATACGACCTGTAAATAAAAGTGTCATTTTTGACATTTTCGTATTTTAATTGTAAATATCTCGAAATAGCGACATTAGCAACAGAAACGGACATCGACACGTTACTCAGCGCATTCGACTCCATCGGATGGCACTAACCGTCGTGTCTAGTTGTTCCGGACAGACAGACAGACAGACAGACACACACACACACAAACAGACAATAGCGTCCGTATATATACTCGCCGCCCTGGGGGGCGGCGAAAAAATATGCCACCCACCCGCCAGGTTGTGGAGCCTCCTTTAGATGGTCGGTTGTAGTAATACATGAACTTTCAAGGATTCTCGGTGTTCTCTGCAGTGCAACAGCTTCTCCTGATGAACAACTCCTTGTCGTCCTCCGCAGTACAGTTCTCCAGGAGAAAGTGTTTGGAACCCCATAAGTGCAGGCCGCCCGGAAGCAAGGCCGGGCGGAAAACCAATCGAAACTCGAGAAGTGCGATATTGACAACTTGGACCAAAGACATCCAACCAAAATGCAAGACATTTTTTGCACTTTGCTCTTAGTTTTCGGAATGCAGCAAGGGTCGGCAGAGTAGAGAAACAAGAGGGGTGCATGTATTCTGCACAGGAGTGCAAATTTTGCGCGCCAAAGGGTGCGAAATCTCCTGCCCAGGGAAGATATTTTGCACAAATACGGTGGTTTGAAAGGGGGGGGGGGGGTGTTGAGTGCGACCGGGTTTTTCCGTATAGAAGTCCCTCTCCACACAAGTGACCATAGAAACTGATTTAGTTTCAGTTTCAGTATCAGTATCAGTTTTAAATTTTAGTTTCAGTTTCAGTTTTAGTTTCAGTAAAGAAATTTCTTGAGTTTCAGTTTCAGTTACTGAAACTGAGTTTCAGTATAAGTACACTGCTCGCGGTTGTAAAACGTATGTGAAATCTTGCATGGATGCGTTGCTACGTTGCTGATTACCATTAATAAGGTGCAATCCCAAGTTTTTCGTCATTGTTAATTAAGCAAAGTGCCAAATCAACCTAAGATGAGGAGCCAAACATCGTCTGAAACACTGAAACTGAAACTAGTTTTAGTAGTGCGTATTGAAACTAGTTTCGCACTAATACTGATTCCTTTTGTGGAGTTTCAGTTTCAGTTTAAATATGTTTGACCATTTTAGTTTCAGTTTCAGTTTCAGTATATTTATTTAAACTGAAACTATGGTCACCCCTGCTCTCCATGACGACCTAGAGGCGCTAATGTGGCCCAGGAAGAGTGGACTTCTATTATCTACACGGAAGAACCCGGTACCTACCTACCTACTTACCCAGGGGGATGTAGGTACACATTTGTACAAACTTTGCGGTTTCGCGTCGCACCGGCTGCACCTATGTGGAACCCTTCTCGTCCATTCGCTTGTCAGCAAGCCATGACGTCAGTTGACTTGCCGAGTTGACAACGCCTACGCCAGACGACAGAGTGCCGCGAGTTGGCCTCACGAAGATCGGGTACCTGCGAATGCTATGACGTTATAATACGATAAACGATAACGATAAGATTGTGCCTCTTTGCCAAGGCTTTACCAACGCTGGCGCATGTAGTCCGCAGGAGAGTGAAACTGCTACAACTCTCGTCATTGCCCAGAATCCGTATATACGGATTCTGGATGCTACACTGTCCCAAATCCGTAAATACGGATTCTGGACTCCAGAATCCGTATTGGGGGAAGGTGCATGCCTGGATACGTTTTCTGGACGTCCATAAAACGTATTCGAGAGAATCCGTGCAGGGGGCTCACTCTGGCCTGAGCAGAAGGTGAAGCATACGGTGGAGTGCTCACCCCACTTACAGTTTGCACTAAAACTCTGCCGGCGTCGCAGTCTGCCGTCTCAGCTGATACTTAGCGCGACCACCAGGCACCAACTTCAGGGCGCGCTACGCGCTACGCGTCCTAAAGTCGGTCACCGGTCGCGTTAATCCTAAGCTTCAACTCTTGTCATCCGTTTCTGCGCGCAGGGCGAGCCGAAGCACAGCCTAAATATAAAGGATAATCCAAACAATTGCACAGTTGTGTAGCTTTTCAACACCCAAGCCGCGCATGGACTTCGCGAATACGGATTCTGGACAGAACAAACTGGGCGCGCGACATATACATATAGGTACTCGCCGCGCTGTGACGCTGCGACGCTGCGAAAAAAGTATGCAAAAGCGACGCCGCACCTGTAACTGTACCTTAGCGTCTCGGCAACGAGAGCTTGAATGTGTGAGGTAGAGGAGTCCAGATCGACGCAAATGTCGTTCACAGTTGGAAGCCCGCGTTTCCTTGCACAGGACTTCATAAGCGCCTTATTGAGAAGGTGTTCTTGGGCCTTGTGGCTTGGACCTGCGATGAGTGGACGACCGAGTGGCACGTGGGCTTCCTCCGCCCTCCCCCCTCACCCCCTCACTGCTTACTCCCGTCCCCCCCCCCCCCCCCCCCCCCCCAATAATTCTGCTGGCGCTAGGCTACTACTGTGTCGTATGAGAGCATGGTCACTTGTTGTAGCGATGTGGTATATGATGCGGTGTATTTGAGTTTCTGTCTTGCGCGCTTGTAGCAGAGCCTCTACACTTCGTTTCCTATTACATCTCAGCAGGTAGCCTAATCAGGCGACCAGACTTGTCCTAAGGTCCGTATATCGCGTGGCAATCTCTCCTATGTAGGATAAATAGGCCGCGATCGCAGTTCTTCGCCGTCGATTGTTGCGTGGTTTGACCCTACTCTGTCTTGCCTTGACTCGACCGTGCTTGCCCAGTTGGGTCCTTGTTGTTTGTAAAGAGAAAACTCCTAGAAAACGGACACAAAAGCGTAACGGCCAGGGCTAAGACCCGCAGCCGCCCGGAGCATCTTGCTACTCTTGTGCCAGTGAATCTCCACCTACCAGACAGTCCGTGTTTCTCCACAAGCGTTGTGGCTGTCGGCCCCACGGTGTCTTCCCCAAAGAGCAGCCTGATTTTGGACCTCTGGAGCGGCGCTGCACAACCTTTGTGCTGATTGTGGAAGCAGAAAGTGTCGAACAAGATCCGGCAATAGAGTGTTGGGTGTGTATTAACTCAGACTGACTGACATTGTAAAGAGTTGCATTTTTTCGCCCGGTCTCAGCCGGGCGAACCCCTACGAGAGCTACCCCTACGAGAACGTGCTGCGTGTCGCTCTAATCACAACACGAGCAAATCAGAAAGTTCCAGAGTAAAACTCAAAACTATTGTTTCTGTGATGCATGTTTTAGTCAATTAAAAATGTTTGCTGACACATGAAAGAGCACGCCGAGAGCTTAGAATTGACGTGTCGATTGCCGCTCTGCGACGTAATACGAGCAAGTTAGAACCGTTTTGTGCTTTTGCACCTTCGGGTCACTGTAACTCACGAAACTCAAATTTTCAAGTTTCGCAAATAATCCGTGAGTCGTGAGCTATCCACTGAGCTCGAGATCGTCTCTCTACGATCAAAATGGGCAAGTTAGAGCGATTTTTGCGTTTGAATCTCGAGAATGGCGTTTCCAGTGGTGCGTGTTTGCGTAATGTTAAAAATTGTTGCTGCCGCATGAAAGAACACGTCGAGAGCTTTCACCTGACGTGTCGATCGCCGCTCTACGACGTAAGACGAGCGAGTTACAGCCGTTTTGCGTTTTTGGACCTTTGGATTGCTGTAACTCGCGAAGTGCAAACTTTGACTTTCGACCAATGGGAGAAAAAAATGATCAATGAGTCGAGAGCTATCCAAGGTGGTCAAGTTCACCTTCTACGACGCAAGACAGACGAGTTGAAGCCGTTTTGCGTTTTAAACCTTCGGGTTACTGTAACTCGCGAAATTCAAAATTTTGAGTTTCGACCAATGGGAGAACAAAAGCTCAAGATCGTCTCTCTACGACGCAAGTTGAGCGCGTTAGAGCGATTTTAGCGTCAAGATGTCGAGAATGGCGTTTTCCGCAGTGCGTGTTTGCGTAATTGAAAGAACATCTGCAGTCGCATGAAAGAACGCGTCGAGAGCTTTCACCTGACGTGTCGATTGCCGCTCTACGACGTAGCACGAGCGAGCTAGAGCCGTTTTGCGTTTTGACCTTAAGGGTACTGTAGCGCGCGCAATTCAAACTTTTGAATTTCGAAACTTATTAGCTGAATGATCAGTGAGTCGAGATCTATCAGTAGAGCCCAAGATTTCCGCTCTACGACTTTCCAACGCCGAGATCTGAGAGCGTTACGGACAGACGTACGTACGCACGCACGCCGAGTTCTCCTAGGGTGTCGCCCGGCTGAGGCCGGGCGAAAAAACAACCTGTGGATTTGACTGAGTGAGCACAGATTAACTGCTTGTTTAGATGCCCAGGGTGTCCGGCGCAAGTATTAGTCACAAGTGTAACCGAGACCGCGTCAACGCCTAGGGGTAGGGGCGATTAGTCAAGCGGAAAAAGGTTGGCGCAGCGCCGTCCCTGGACCGAATAGAGTTGCGTTGCCAACAACTCCTCCACGGCCGCGGCCACCTCGGGGACGAAGAGTCTCAGCGTGTCACCGGCCTCCTCTTGCGTGTCTCCTGAGAAGTAGACGGCGCCGTCGCAGACGTCGAGGAAGTTGGCCGGAATCTCGTCTCGCAGGCTCTCTCCAAAGACGCCAAAGAGACCCTTCCCGGCGTCGGGTTTGCGAAGGCCTTCGAAGCGACTGTTGAAGGGCCTGCGCCACTTGATCAAGACAACGGCCTCCGTTAGCGACGACGACAACGACGCCATTGCCTCAATCTTTTCGGCCTCGAAACGTAAATGCGCACGTTGCGTATGCATGCGTATGTGTGTTCGTACAGTGTAGGTTGTATACCTATGGGTCAGGGAGGCGTGATAGGATCAAGGCCGGCGTCTTGGCGACCGATCGCGCGCATTTACTCGCCAGCGCCGCTCGAGCGTCTGTCTGTTCGCGGCGAGTTGTGCACATCACCACAGAGCGTGTAAGGGCGCCACAGCAGTTCTTCTCCCCTTAGTCGCCGACTGTCTGTGAGTCAGTCTGCTTGTCGTACAGAATGACCCCTCAGCGCCTCGGCGGCCCCAGGTAGCTCCGAAAAAGATTGTCAACTCAATTGTGAAATTTCGACCTTGGGACCCGGTTTTTGGCTGGCAGGTCGCCGAAATCATGGTAAAGGCGTCCACAATCGCAAAATAAACGCCGAATTCGTGTTCAGCGTCGTCTGAAACCCCTGAAACAAGTGGAAACTCAATTTCGAAAATTTTTAACCCTTGGATTCAAACATTCAGCACTGCTGGGATATGGTACCTCAAATGGTCGAAACACTTCGTCAAGACCAACTTTTGACGCCGAACACGTTGCAATGGCCAATTTGCCGATAGATGCACGCTTCTCAAGCTTTGTGTAAAAACTCTGGCACCACGTTGGCATCAGTGTAAACTTGAGAGCGTGTGCGCGATAATGTGCACTGGATAGTGAAGTGCCGCTAGACATTTAGTCGACAATCTGGTGGGGGTATCGCCGCAATTGGTCTTGGATTTGTTCGTGGTACCTGATCCACATATGGATCAGAAGATTCGCCGCAGGCACACTTTGCGCTTATAATTGTGGTGACTGATCCATAAATGGATCAGAGAAATTCGCCGCAGGCACACAGTGCAATAAAAGCGTCTAAATGAGACGACGCCCTATTAAAGAGGGTATAAATGGGACGACGCCCTATTGAAAAGGGTATAAATGGGACGACGCCCTATTGTAAAGAGCATAAATGGGACGACGCCCTATTCTTTTGGGCTTAGGGCCTGAAATTGTGGAAATTTGGGAATTTTAACAATACTCTTGAAAATATCCCTAACTTCGTTAATTATAAAATTTGAAACTATTTGCTAACTACTTGGCAGACTATGCTCGATACATTCGTGCAAAGAAGCTTTGAAATTTAAGCTGTTTGAAATTGTCGAAATTTGGGGATTTTAACAAAACCCTTGAAAAAATCCCAAATTTCGTTAATTATAAAACCAGAAATTATTTGCTAAATATTTGGCAGACTATGCTCGATACATCCGTGCAAAGACGTTTTGAAATTTAAGCTGTTTGACGACTGTCGATT
>JASAMZ010011589.1:0-12982 GCA_030248115.1 Linhomoeus sp. GSCO2_2
CATACCCCCCCCCCCCTCTAGCTCTAGTCATACCCGACAAAAACGAAATTCTTTTAGTTACCCCCCCCCCCCCCCAGTGTACCTATCGGGGGGGGGGGGAGGGGGGTTCACCCACCCATGACCACATGGTCGACGTTCTCAGGTGCCAGTGAAGCAGCCTTCAAGGCTTCTCTGCAGGCGACGGCGCTCAAGTCAGTGGCTGTAGTGTTGGTGAAGGCGCCGCCGAACTTGCCGAAGGCCGTACGCTTCGCAGAGACCAGGAACACGGCTACAATTAGAGAGCGTCACGCACCGACTCGGCCTCAGAACACAATACCCAGGAGTGTGACACAAAGACAGACAGACGAACCTTTCTTCGACGCGGCCGCGGCCATTTTCGGACGAGTTACCACAAAACCACGTTGTTGGTTGCTTCTGCTGCTCACCGCTAATGAACTGAACGCAGATTCAAATCGCTGGTTCGACCGGAACTTGTACTTCGCCCCTTGTCCTCTTTGCATTCTTCAAACAACGACTACGGTAAGGGTCCTTTCAGCGTCCAACACTGACTTCTATCTGTGGCAAACTTTCACGAGTACCTATCTTCATTTTCACAACTTTGGGGCGAATCTTTCTTACAATGGAGGAACCCATTCGGCAAAGCAGAAGTCAGAGAACGCGACGGCAAAAGTGTCCGTCGTGTGTTGAAGCCACATCTAGCAATCGTCACAATTGTAAATTTTGTCATAAGAATTTCGCCTTCAAAAGCGGTCTATCGAAGCACAAACGGGACTCTCATCCAGAATACATGAGATCGAGTCACTCCGACAGCATAGCCAGATGCAGAGAGGAAGGCTGCAGTGCCGGGGTTGGAATTTTGTCAGTGGCGTAGCCAGGGGGGAGCAATTGGGGCAAATGTCCCCCCCAGATGCCGGCTTTGCCCCCCCCAGATGGCCAGCAAGAGAAAAAATTTTCGCCTGCGGCGCTAAAAATAGTAAAAATTTTCGCCTGCGGCGCTATAAGTAGTAGAGATTTACGCCTGCGGCGCTATAAATAATGCAAATTTTTGCCTGCGGCACTACAAAATCGTAAAAATCTTCGCCTGCGGCGCTATAAATAATGAAAATTTTCTCCTGCGTCACTATAAATAATCAAGATTTTTGCCTGCGGCGCTAAAAATAATAGGAATTTTTGCCTGTGGCGCTGTAAAAGTAAATATTTCGCCTGCCTCGCTGTAAATTGGAAGACTTTAGCTGCGCGTTCATTTTGCACCCGGTAGCACTCAACGAACAGCTAAAAAATTTTGCCCTCCCCAAAAATTTTTTGCCCCTCCCACTTGGCAATCCTGGCTACGCCACTGAATTTTGTGGCATTTTATCACATTTTGACGTAATAAGCGCTATCATTCATCATTACAGTTCTCTCGTCTCCATCAACTGCGCGATCACTTGACGCTGCAGCACAACCAGGAATTCGTGGAGAAATCCGTGCGCTTCAGCAGTTTGCCGGAGTTCGACCAGTGGAAAGCTAATGTGGAAAACAGAACTTTCTCCAATTTCATCAGGAACACCGCCCCTCAGCGCAACTCTGGGGGGACAATGGAGTGTACGGCATACCTTGTACTGAAATTGCGGACAAATAGTGAGTACTTTGTCACACTGTCTTGCAGTCTACACCCTTTGGTGCAACCGCAGTGGGCGCGTCAGAGACAATATGCCCTCAGGGGCCATATTCCGAAACGTGCAAGATTTTCCCCATGACCCTCGAGGGCAAAAACCTCGCGAGGTTTCCCCTCGAAGTCGAGGGAAAACGCTCGAGGGAAACTTCATATTCCGAACAGAAATCACCTCGAGGGTTGTTGACCTCTGAGGTTTACCCTCGAGGGTCAAGGATTCAAGCCGATTTCTGCTGCAGACAGCTCCGCCCCATTGTCTGTCGCACGCTGATATATTGAAAGCATTTATGTGCGCAATGAATATAACTGCTTCAACAAATTAGACTAGCAATCTCTGAAACTTCAAATTTCTCTTCAAGCATCATAACAGGGCTGCTAGGTCTACAAAGGCACCCCTTCAGGATGCATGATGAATCAAGATATTCACCAGCACAATGTTTTTGGTTAATTTCATAAAAATTGAATAACGAAGTCTCGCTATTGTGACATACCCATTTGTGGTTTCCGCGAGAGAAGTAATTCTGAATGTCAACAGACATTAACCAGGTAACATAAGACAAAGCTATTGTTCAAACTAGCAGGCCTAATGTGGGGGCGGGGGGGGGGTGGTCCTCAGAGTGGGTCCATCGCCTTGGACCTGACCTAAGCGATCAAGTTTCTTAGAAAGAGCGAATGGTAAGGCCTCTTAGAGAAGGCATGTGTTTTCTATATATTTTCCCCAATCTAAAAGTTGAAATGCTTATAGAAACTGCACAATCGGAGAAATTTTGCCTGCGGCTGCGGCAGATGTTGGGCAGATTTTGGTACAATATAAGCCAAAATTGCAAATCCACCACCGCACTGTATCAAAACATCATTTTCGAATAATTGAGTCGAAAGGCAAAAGGCAAAACATTGTTCGAGTATTCTGAGGTTGCGCCCTACCCCCACCCCCCTCTCAATTCGAAATGCTTAGCTCGTCACTGCTTGTAGATACTAAGGTTTGATTCACATTTGGTTACCCAGAACCACTTATAATCGATATTCTGATCACTGCTGTATTTCGTTCTTCTTTGAAACCCGATGTCAAAACTGGTGAAATCGCGCTAGTTTGGTCATTGGATAAGCACTACGCATAGTCGCAACACTGAACGTCGAGGGTTTTACCCTGTTCGGAGCAGGGTAAAATTTTTCGACCCTCGAGGGTGGACGTCAAGGGTAAAACGCGCGTTCGGAATATGAACCTGCCCTTGACGTGGTCCGGGGCGTCCCTCGAGGGTTTTTACCCTCGAGGTTTTCCCTGGAGGGTAAAATGTGGGTTCGGAATATGAAAACACCCGTGAGGTGGTCAAGGGCGACCCTGAAACCCTCGAGGGTCGTGGGTTTTCGCGTTTCGGAATATGGCCCCAGGGCGTCCACAGCGCCTCAGAGCCCCACCCAAGAAAGGACCCACCTCAAAGATCGGCACGCTTTGCACCGCCGCCATCAGAGTGCGGCACAAGCTGTCGACTGGAGAAGTGGAGGCTATGGCATGCCTCAGCCACTATGGGCACAGCATCGAGCCCTGTCATGTCAGGGTGCCCCAGGGGGAGAAGAGAAGGCTGGCGGGTATTGGCGTGGTGTGGAATCTTAGGCTATGATACGGTTATTGTTGCACACACATTGTTGCCTCAAACAGAGCAGCTGCGCAGCGGCCTGCCTCTGGAGAACGTCATGGACGGCCTCTTTGACGGTCTGCCCACTGAGAAGCTGCTGACACGGCTGACAGAGACGTCGTCTGGTGGACGGCAGGGGGTGGCCGCTACTAGGCCGACGACGCGCGCGCAACTTGCTGATAAGCAGTTCTTTGCCAACCTCCGGCGCAGACACGTTGGAAGAGTGAATGGGCACTGCGAAGAAGAGACTGCAGTGGCCATTGGTGAGTCTGTCCCTCTTTTCCTCCACCCCTCCCTCCTTCCTTCCCCGCCCCCCGCCCCAACCTTTCATATTGTTCAGATCCGCAGACGCCGTCCACATCCTCGTTTCCTGATAACGATTGGGCGGCCGCTATTGCAATTCTAGAGGGCCTTGTGGATGTGGCGAGCGACTACAATCCCATTCTACTGAAACAGATATCTGGGACGTCTGGAGACACGGGTGATTTATTCCCTGAGCATTACTGCATCGTGCTGCAGACCAGAGAGCAGAGGTCGATGCTGCGCAAGCTCGGAAGCGACTGCGTCGTCTTCGACTCCATATGGAGGGTGGAGACGGGCTGTGCCTTTGACGTCTTCACAGGTTGTCTCAGTGGCGTAGGATCTGTGTTTCTCAGAGGTGTCAGTCTTCCTAGTTCAGTGTTTGTGCCAACGGATGGCGGCCTCTATTTCGCCTGCGGATACGCTGTGTCCAACTGGAACGACACCAGTTTAGTCTGGCAACTCTTTCTGGAGAAGCTCAGAGACAACACCTTTGGAGATAGTGGGTCTGATGGATGGCGTGTCAGATGCATGGTGTCAGAGGACGACGCCACCCCGTACGACGCTGTGACGGCCGTCTGCGGTCAATCGCCCAGACAGTGGATGCTGAATCCATGGCACCTGAAGGCACAGCTGAACTTCATGTCAGTGGTCCCTTCCTTCAGATGCGATCCCATGACTACTACAAGGCTTGTTGGCCGTTTTCAGCCTCGCACACCATCTGGACGATTCTGATTTTGTCGCTGATCTCACGGACAGAATCCTATCGATTCTGGACGAGCACAAATCCGATCTGGACTCTATCGATCACCATCTCAATGACCTTTTGATGGGGTTGTCCTCTGTAGAGTTGGCTCACACCCTGGAGTCCCACTGGAGGGGGAGAACGGCCCAACTGGCCAGCGCCTTCAGAGTCAAGAGGAGAGCGACACTGGAACAGTTCATGGACTGGTTCAGAGGGGGCCACATGAATCATGGGTGGGGTTTCCTGAGCAGACGATGATTTGAGAAGGCAGGAGCAATTGTGATACCCTGCTGAGGCCACCAAATGAGCTTGAGATGCGCATTGACACGTCTGCACGTTGTATCTTTGAACTCCTAGGTTTCTTTCAAATTCAGTCTATCAAGCGGCCGTCTGTCCTCCGTTCTCGAGTGTCTTCTGTCGGCCGTGCGTCAGTGCAGCGTTCGTTACGTGCGAACCAACACCGTGCAAAGGCACAACAGCTCCAGTGTCGCCTATTTGAAGCCAATTGAAGAAGAGGCTATCTGCTTCGATTTGTTGCCTGAGCCTGAGGTGTGAACGTGCGTCCCGGCTTCAAAAGTTGTCGAATTTGTTTCCAGTCGAAACTAGAAACTTTAGGCGCGCACAGTGGCTAAAATTGGTTCGCCATTACCTTTTACACACAATTGCTGATTTGGGCGAAGAATAGTTTCTTTGTTTAGAGGATGACAATGCAGCTCTTCCTGATGCTCTGGAACGAGCTATGTCACTGGAGAAGATGCTGATGAAGCAAGTGCCAAAGAAGCGATCCACACTTTTGCATTCGTGACAGCGTGGCTGAATGTCTGAAGCAGCCGTATGATGAACTGCCAATGTCGTTATGAAAGACCATTCCAGTTTTACACGGCCCGAAACAAAACATATCGTGCACGCATACCTGCAATGAAACGCCAACAGAACTCCGACTCTGCATACAAGTTTGGAAAGTTGAGAATCGATGGTTGATGCTCTTGCGCGGCTATATCTGAATAAGTGCCCCCAAAGTCTGAATGAGTGCCCCCAAAGTCTGAATGAGTGCCCCCAAATTCTGAATGAGTGCCCCCAGTGTTCTAAGTGCGGCGTCTGTCTAATCACGGTATGGATGGAGCCGCGAGGCTAAGAATCTCGTCTGTGGGAGTTGTTATACCGTTATCGTTCTCTATACCTTCAAGCAAGATTTTCCTTTGAAATCAGGCTATGCTTAGGCTCGCCCTGCGCCCACAGTGCACAAGAGTCAGTTGGCGTCGCAGTCTGGCGGGTCGAAACTTAGGCTTAACGCGACCGGTGACCGACTTCAGGGCGCGCGGAGCGCGCCCTGAAGTTGGTGGTCGCGCTAAGCCTCAGTTGAGACCCGCCAGGCGCGACGCCGGCCGAGTTTTAGTGCAAACGGTAAGTGGAATAAACACCCCTCCATCTACTTCATCCCCTGCTTAGGCCGGCTGTGCCCAACAAGTTACTCACACGGCCGTGGTAGTAGCGCGCTTCTGGGTCCTGGGGGCACTCATTCAGAATTTTGGGGGCACTCATTCAGAATTTTGGGGGCACTCATTCAGAATCTGGGGGCACTCATTCAGAATTTGGGGGCACTCATTCAGAATTTGGGGGCACTCATTCAGACCCAACCCTCTTGCGCAACCCCTCTGATTCAAGATTCAAATTGACTACGGTAACCTATGACAACTATAAATGTTAGTTTGGTACCGTATTAGCCAGCCAATCAGGACGAAGTCGTGGGAACCAATCACCGCACAATTTCGGCGGCGCCCCGCTGTGACATCATTGTGCCTCACCAAAGCCGCCGTACCTTATTCTCCGCTCAATTTATGTTTAGTCAGGTGACTTTCCGTGTCATCTATCTATCTGCAAACACACGTTTTAACAATATCACGATCCCATCATATCATAGCCATCCCTTGCTGCCCCTCCTCCTCCTCCTCTCCTCTGACTCTTCAGGGCTGTGTTCTCTGAATACGGGCTGTCTTCTGGGAAACTCTGTCAACCCCTTGCGAATGGGTTTCGTAGGCCGGAAACTGTTCCACACTGTCAGAGCCCAGTCTGAACCGGGCTCGGGACTGTAGACGCGGGAAAACCTGAGCAACAGTGAGGGGAAGAGGTGTAAAACGGGAGAAATCGCAAACTTTCGCGGTCCTCGTCGAATCTGCAAACCGACGCAAAACCAAAACCTTAACACACGACACAGGCAGGCAAATATCCGCTGCATTATGCAAAGATTTTCGCCGATTTCAATATCCATTGCGTTAATGCATTGATTTCACACCGAAGTCGACACGACAGAGGGCAGACACTGTTTCTCTTACTGGGCCCGACAAGTGTCAACTTACATCCGCACAAAAATCAAATTTTCCCACACTACACTACTATTACTGAAAACTTACACCATATTCGACGTGAGCACCCTATCCGCATCCACGGTGCTCAGCAGTTTTCTAAGCGAGAGTTTTCGCTCCTGCTCAGACAGATCCTTGACGCCGTAGACGACGGCGAAGTAGCTGACCACCCAGCGCTCTGTAATGTGATGATGATGAACAGGAATGTGAAATTTGTGAAAATTGGTGAATGTTAATAAGAAAGGAAGTGGGCCATTCTAAGCAGCGCTGACAGCCATGAATTGCGTTACAAGAAAGGGTGTGGAAACCTATAGGCGGCTTTTGTCGTCCTCGCACAGGGTACAGGGCGCGTGAAAACAACGCCGCAGGCAAAAATTTCACTTTTCGAAAGTGGTTTGAGTGGTTTGAAGCTTTTACAAGAGCAGCTAAAACTGCCTTTCAGCTGGCTCTGCCACCCCCCCCCCCCCCCATTTTAGAAAGGGGGGAGTGCAGAGGTAGAGTCCATCACAATTTCCAGCGAAGAATCCAGTCAATCCACCCACCAGCCAAAAATGGCGCCAGGTAAAGGTCTCTGGCCTTGAGCTGTCCGAACTCAGCCTTCTCCCTCAGCGAGGGCTGGTCAAAAGAACGCCAGGCCGAGTGGACGAAACTCCAGTAGACGTCCTCCTCTCGCTCGCCCACGCGAAGACTATTGAGCTCACTGGGGGAGAGGGAGGAGGCGCGCTCGCGAAGGGCGGCCAGCAGCTGAAGAATGAAGGGGCTGCTGTGGTGTTCATAGGTGTTTGAGTGGTGTGGTGGGGGGCATAGGTGCGATTGGGGGGGGGGGGGGATGGGGGGGGGGGGGGGTTACACCCCCCCCCCCCTAGCCTTGGCCATCCGGATGGGAATTCCTGATACCCCCCCCCCCCCCTAGAAATTTTCGCCGGACCCCCCCCCCCCCCCCTACCCAGAGGAAGCCAGAAAAATTAAGGAAATTTTTCCAAAATCAGTCCAAAATTGGTCAAAATTTTCGCCTGCGGCGCTATTTTTGCGTAGTTTTGGCCATTTTCTATGAATTTCGCATCAAAATAGAGCAAAAATAGCTAATTTTTGGCACTTTTTTGGTACATTTGTCTACCCCCCTCCCCCCCATTTTGAGCCGATCAGGAAACGGATTCCTGATCCGGAGACCCCCCCCCCCCCCAAAACCCCAAAGACCCCCCCCCCCCCTGGCCCAATTCTGGATCGCACCTAGGGGGGGGGGGGGGTGCACTTCGACAGAGCTCACTGAGGTGCCTAAATATCCCCTTGTCCCTTCCTCGCCTTCATCCCACCCCCCCCCCCCCCTACGCCTTTAGTACTCCCAAATCTGCTCTGGTAGGCATTACTCCCCCCCCCCCGATTCACGAACATACATTGGGCTCCACGAAGCTCTTCAGTCTGTCGAACTGCCTCGAAGCCAGGTCGTTGTTGACCAGGAAATGCGCCTGCAACCCCCTCTTTGTCTCAGACAGAAAGTAGAAAGCACTATTAAATCCCGGGCGATTCCAATCTTGCCATTCATTCTCGAACCTGCTCCGCCGCCCTCTGCATGCTCTTGAGCGTCATCTGCTCCTCCAGTCTCAGGTGGCACCACAGAGTAGCATATCGAGTGCGCAGCCAGCCCATTAGGGAGGGTCGGGGAGCCAAGACCAAAGGACGATCGAAGAGCTCCAATCTGCGCTCTTCAGAAGCCACTCTGGGTCGACCCCTGGGAGTCGAGGAGTGGAGGGAGCAGCGAGAGCAGTGCTGACTTTCGCCACTCGTTGAGCCCAGCAGACGAGTCAGTGTCCGCGTGAGCGCAGCCGATGGTTTGAAGCTGAACATTTCTCTGATTTGTGCGGTTGAAAGAAAGGAACTCCTGTCTTGGTTTCAGATGTACTGCGCCGATGCAACAATTACTGTTTTGCTAATCACGACAAGATTAGTAGACAGGGGCAGAGCCCCTCGGGGCACTCCTCCCCTCTTTCAGAAGAATTTTGGGATTTGAATCATGCTGCCCATTGATCAACGAGACATGTCAGTGAGGCTTAGTGGCCATTCTGATCGCAAAATTAATAGCAAATTCGGAATTGTGACCCTCCAATATGCGACATTTGACATACAACACACCTAGCTTCAGCTGAACTGACACATCTAGGTTTTCCACTTGAGGGCACGTATGGTGGCAAGCAAATTCTTCAAAATTGGTCCCACACATCTCAAAACGAAAAGACAACGTCAAAATTGTGATCAGCATCCCCGAAAAGCCGGAATCGAGTACTTATACGGTAGGTGCCCCGGACAAATCCCGCAGCCAAAATTTTGTATGCAAATTTCCCGCCAAAATACGCGTCGGACGAAAAAAGTGCTTATAACAAAAACAACGTTTCTTTTGATGCTCTATCTCGTGAAAGTCCAACTGACACCGAAATATCTCAACTGACCCCACTTTGCACCGAAATATCGAAAATTTGTTGGAATAATTGAAATTTCGCCAAAGAAACGACCCCGGCCGCACTTGTAGCTCTGTCCCCAAAAATATATTTGTACGCTCTAAAATATCAGCAAATACCATCAAAATCGAGCGGCGCAGCAAAAAATGGGAAACGCGACTATTCTGAATTTTGACCCAAAAATCGGTTTTTTAAACTTTTCTCACAAAATTCGATCATATATAGAGAAATGACCTATTATAATGTTGTAGAGCTCGGCGAGCTCTATCGAGTGACCTTAATCAGATCTCAATAGGACCAACCTATCAAAAGTTACGCCTGGCCGAACTTATACCTGGAAACCCGGGACCCAACTTTGGGGTGAAATTTTCTACCGGTGCCACTTCTGAGCCCATCATATGAAACGATTCTGGAAAGAGCTATCCAAGTTCTTCAACAGGGGCAAATAACTTTCGGCTGGATTGAAAAACAAAACAACGACGAACGGCAAACCGAGCCCTACTTTTGGGACGAAAAACCCGGTTTTTGGTACCCTGCCCAGGCAGGCCCGGACCCAGCCCGACGGCGCCCCTACCATCGGATAGCCCAATGCCTTTTACATATTTGGCCCAAAGGTCGTCTCGCTCCGTTCTGCCAGAACACTATTCTAAGCGTCCAAAGTTGGTCGGAGGCCGAAAAAGCGGGTTTTTGGCAACTTGCCAAAAATCGTGTCCCGGACGGAAGTCGAGACCTTCGATCCACCCTGCGCCTTCCAGAGACCTATCGATTAAAAAAAAATTCGCCCCGATCGGCCAAGTCTATCTCGACTTATGAGCGTTTGAATTTACACAGAATCCGCACCATCACTATAGCACTCCTCCCTTTTGGAGGGGAGGAGTGCCAAAAATACGCCCAAGACGCCAACAACCGCAGTAGTGTGAATCGCCCCACCAACCGCCCTTCAACAAAACTCGGATGCCACCTGAACAAACAGACATCACGAACCATTGGGGTGACAACGAATGGCAAAACAACGGAAACGCTCAACTAGTGGCTAGTGCTGCCTACCATGGACGTGTTGGAATGGAAGGGATGAGAAGAGCAATCGATATCTCATCAACTTCTCTTCTAATCTGCTTCCCTATTAGTGCCTAATCCAGGATCCACACACAGTCCTGGTCCTTGTCCGTCACTCCGGTCAGCTTTCCTCCTCGAATGGCCAGGTATTTCTTGCCGAAGTTGGCAAAGATCACCACCGATCTCTCGCCAGTTGTACTGCTTTCATCCGCCAGCAACAGCCACTCTTCCGCTCCGTACTTCTGTCCCTTGGTGTAGATGTAGTCACCGTTGGGATCGTAGCCCAGATAGCCGTTCGTGTGGTAGTTCCTGAGAGGGAGGGGGGTAATATAGAGTGAGTAACAACAAAACTGGGGTGGGGGGGGTGTTGACTCGACGACAGACTTCTTAGGCACAGCTTCAACAGAATTGACTCAACAGAAGACGCATGGAGCGGCAAAGAACCTAGTGAAGGTTGGCCGCTCCACTGCTAGCTTAAGTCTTAGCAGTGCCAGCTGTACACTGATTTTCGCGAGTTGAGTTTGAGAGGGCTTGACGCCAGTATTACATAACTGCACAAATTTAGCATCACTGTAACGGCAGTTGGTCGCACCGCAACATGAGTTCACTGTATTGGCGATTTTGCTTGCGGCGTCAGTGATAAGTCGCCCATTGCAACCCCCACTTCCAGATTGACGCCAGTTTTGCGCACCTGTAGTGATGCACCCCGGAGCCCTTGGCCTGGCGCTCCTCCACCCAGTAGCTGGTGTTCTCAGGTGTGTCCCTGAGCACCAGGGAACTCCTCTCCCCACTGGCAGGGTGGAACTTGACCTCTCCACTCTCGGCCAGGAACTTCCCAGTGACGCTGTGCTTGAAGGCTCGCCCTGGCTTCTTCTTCAGCAGCTGCATGAGTGACTTTTCTGCCTCATCCACAGTCTTGCGCATCTTGGGTTGGGCTCTGCTCTCTTTGCTGGCAGCTCTGGCGGCCCCCCTCCAAGGACTTGGGGCGGAGGCGCGCTTCTTGGGTTGTTGGATGACCAGTTCTTCGCCTGAAGCGTGGGGTGTACGTGGAACATTACTAAGACCACGCGTGGTTGCGTGGCTGGGTTGCCAAAGCACGTGCGTATACACTGTCTTCTACGCGTGGCTGCATGGCCATAACATGCATGGCTGCACTATCTTTCACGCATGGCTGCGTGGCCATAACACACGCGACCACACTGTTTTTCACGCGTGGCCGCGTGGCTATAACAAGCGTGGCCACACTGCCTTTTACGTGCGGCTGCGTGGCCACATCATTCGTGGCAACGTGTACTTCCATGTGTGCGTGTGGCCAAGTGATCTATTCATGCGTGGCTGCGTGGTACATGCGCGTAGTTGCTTGGCCATTTCATTTCGTTCTTGCATGATACGTGGCCGACAGAGTACACCACACGTGAGACCACGCATAATGTCATGCACGTGCACAAGTCACCAACCAGATCTGTGGACCAGCTCCTTGGCCAGCGATTCGATTCTCTTGTCGAGGTTGTTGCCGGGGTCTCGGAAGTCGACCCAAAGAAGGCCGGCCGTGATGAGACCCAGCCAGCCGGTGGCCTTCCAGCCGTCGCCGCGCGTCATCACCGGCACGATGGGCACGTCGACGCCGTCGGCGTAGTTGAGCTCCTTCTTGCAGTTCTTCGACTCTTGGTACTTGGTGGACCTGTGAGGCCTTGTGGAGTGGAGTGTAGTGGACGGAGTAAAGCTAAGTGGACTGAGAGTGGAGTGCGAGTGGAGTGGAGGAGTGGAGTAGAAGTGGAGTGGAGTGGGAGTGTAGTGAGAGTGGAGTGGAGTGGGAGTAGAGCTGGAGTGGAGTGGGAGTGGCGTTGGAGTAGAGTGAAAGTGGAGTGGAGTTGGATTTTAATGGAGTGGAGTAGAGTGGCATGGCGTGTACTGTGCTGTACTTTAAGGAGTGGAGTAGAGTGGCGTACTGCGTTGTACTGGACTGAAGTTGAGACAGGTCAAGGGAGCTATGCGTCAACTCTTCCATCAGTCACATGAAGCAGCAGAGGACGGCGGCGTTGTCCACTCCGAAGGCCATGCTGTCGTTGATATTGGCCTTCATTCCCCCCTTGATGTCCATCCAAGCTGGAAGACCGAGTTTGGTCAAACGCTCGTAGATCTTCTCCACCAGCTTCTGGTCGTCCCACTGATAGGATAACATCACGTGATGTTGGCTGGCCTTCTTAGTAGATGTTGCCATTATGTACTTCACTTCCTTGTCAAAATCGCTTCCTGTCTGCCCTCAGGAGAGAGCAAGCTTCGCACCGTGGATTGTAGCAGAGTGCGCCTCTTGTACGTACGGCACTCGTCGAGCTTTGTTGTCTGTGGGTCTGTCTGTTCCCGTCGACAATCGATGGTGTTGTTAAGGTGACTGCGAAGCACTGTACTGGAATTTATGATTTATGTATTGTTTCCCATCATGGTCGAACGATAGATTGTCTGTAGTGGCTTCGTTTTACAACGCATTTGTGACACGGTGATTTGAATCGAGCTCTTGTTGCGTGCCCTCAACAGCACGTGGAGGTGGTTGCCACCCGTACATACTGTAGGTATTACGCGCTTGACACTCAGCAGTCACTCAAAGACGTTCCACTGCTGTTGCATAATTCCCCCAAACCCTCTGAATCGCGCTGGTTGAGGAGGGCCGTTGTTCCTCCTTCCTCTGTTGTTGAAGGGGAATCCAGGAGGGAAAGTGGGCACTTGTGGCGGATTGGGGAAGGGGAGGAAGGGTCCCCCGTCGTCGTCGTCTCCGATCC
>JASAMZ010011593.1:0-35000 GCA_030248115.1 Linhomoeus sp. GSCO2_2
GCTCTCTCGCTCTCTCGCTCTCTCGCTCTCTCGCTCTCTCGCTCTCTCGCTCTCTCGCTCTCTCGCTCTCTCGCTCTCTCGCTCTCTCGCTCTCTCGCTCTCTCGCTCTCTCGCTCTCTCGCTCTCTCGCTCTCTCGCTCTCTAGCTCTCTCGCTCTCTAGCTCTCTAGCTCTCTAGCTCTCTAGCTCTCTAGCTCTCTAGCTCTCTAGCTCTCTAGCTCTCTAGCTCTCTAGCCTCTCTCAGCTCTCTCGCTCTCTAGCTCTCTCAGCTCTCTCAGCTCTCTCAGCTCTCTCGCTCTCTAGCTCTCTCCGCTCTCTAGCTCTCTAGCTCTCTAGTCTCTCAGCTCTTCAGCTCTCTAGCTCCCCAGCTCTCTAGCTCTCTAGCTCTCTAGCTCTCAGCTCCTCAGCTCCTCAGCTCTCTCTCCTCAGTCTCAGCCTCTCTAGCTCCTCAGCTCTCTAGCTCTCTCAGCTCTCTAGCTCTCTAGCTCTCTAGCTCTCTCAAGCTCTCTAGCTCTCTGCTCTCTAGCTCTCTAGCTCTCCTGACTCTCCAGCTCTCTAGCTCTCTCAGCTCTCTAGCTCTCTAGCTCTCTAGCTCTCTCAGCTCTCTAGCTCTCTAGCTCTCTCGCTCTCTAGCTCTCTAGCTCTCTAGCTCTCTCTCAGCTCTAGCTCTCTAGCTCTCTAGCTCTCTAGTCTCTATGGCTCTATGAGCTCTATGACTCTATGACTCTATCACTCTATGTCTCTATGACTCTCTGCCTCTATGACTCTCTGACTCTCTGACTCTCCATGACTCTATGCCTCTATGTCTCTATGTCTCTATGGCTCTCTAGTGTCTCTATGACTCCTCCATGCCTCTATGACTCTATCACTCTCCGACTCTCAGCCTCCATGCCTCTCTGACTCTCTGTACTCTCTCACTCTATGCTCTATGACTCTGTGACTCTCTGACTCTATGACTCTCTAGCTCTATGACTCTATGAGCTCTCTAGCTCTATGACTCTATGCCTCCCTGCCTCTATGACTCTATGACTCTAATGACTCTACCTGCCTCCTAGCTCCTAGCTCTCTAGTCCTCTAGCTCTCTAGCCTCTCTGAGCCTCTCTCAGCTCTCTAGCTCCAGCTCTCTAGCTTGAAAATAACTCTAGTGCTCTCTAGCTCTCTAGCTAAAAATATGACTCTAGCTCTCTAGCTAAAAATATGACTCTAACCAAAAATATGACTCTATGACTCTATGACTCTAACCATTGAAAATATGACTCTAACCAAAAATATGACTCTAACCAAAAATATGACTCTAACCAAAAATATGACTCTAACCAAAAATATGACTCTAACCATTATGACTCTAATGACTCTAACCATTATGACTCTAACCATTATGACTCTAACCAAATTATGACTCTAACCAAAATTCTCTAGCTCTCTAACTCTCTAGCATCTCTCGCTCTCTCGCTCTCTCGCTCTCTAGCTCTCTAGCTCTCTAGCTCTCTAGCTCTCTAGCTCTCTAGCTCTCTAGCTCTCTAGCTCTCTAGCTCTCTAGCTCTCTAGCTCTCTAGCTCTCTAGCTCTCTAGCTCTCTAGCTCTCTAGCTCTCTAGCTCTCTAGCTCTCTAGACTCATGAAGAAGAGAAGAAAGAAAGAAAGAAAGAGATTGCTCTAGCTCCCTAGCTCACTCGCTCTCTATCTCACTAGCTCTCTAGCTCTCTAGCTCTCTAGCTCTCTAGCTCTCTAGCTCTCTAGCTCTCTAGCTCTCTAGCTCTCTAGCTCTCTAGCTCTCTGTCTCTGTCTCTGTTGCAGGGTGTCGCTGTGCCTCCCCCCACTGTCAGCAGCTGCCAGTCTTCTGCCCATCCCTTCGCCCTTCGTCCACTACGCTCACCCCTTCGTTCAAGTACCAGTGTTAGTTCGTTGTGTGTGTTTCGCGCGCGCCCTCAACGACTGCCGTCTTACTCGTTCGTGTATCTGTGCTTGTCGCAATCTCGCTCGTGTCTCTACATCTGTTTAGCAGTGGAACCTTCTATGGAATGTACATTGTTGTTGTTGTTGTTGGCCTCTTCTACGATCGAGGGGTCCAGAGACCGATGCGCCGCATGAAGTTGACGAATGTACAGTGTCGTTTCTCGACTTGCCATCAAGACTGGGCTAAACATTCCCAGCGCTACCTTCATGTTAGCACGTGGAATGTACTGTCAGTGAGCATTCATAGTGAGAGTAGTGGCTTCTGGAAGGACTGGCGCGTCGGCGGCCAACGAGCTCTTTTGAAGGAGTGATGTGACGACGAGCGTTGACAAACCGGCTCTTTCACATGGGTTCACGGCTGCACTGCAGAAGTGGCCCATTCATTGACTGGTGTTTCGGCCGAGAGCGAGTCCAAGGCGAAAGGAAGGAAGAGGCGCTCCACGAGGAAGAGGACACCGCGACGACTTCAGCGAACACCGACGACAAGGGTATATACAATCTGCTTGGGGAGTGGAAGGGGGGGGGGGGGGGACTGTTGAAGTTGGGGGGGGGGGGGGGGGGGGGGTTGAGTGTATGTGACCTCCATCTGACGTTGCGCCACGTGATCCATACACTCTTTGATCCTGGAAGCAGTGACCTTTGCACAAAGCTTTGTCGATCGTCTTGTGACTCTTCAGGGGTCTCCCCATGTGACGTCTACTGATGGTGCTACAGCCTCTCTGTCAGAGGAGGAGAAGGGCTTTGACTGCTGCTCCGCGCGCCTTGCTTCTCAACTCTTGGATAGAGACGAGTGGCTGAGAGTGGGATTTTGGATGTCGTCAGAAGTCTGCACGCACGCTGGACTGAACACCTGCAATGCAACCACTGGGAGCGACTTGGGGAGGTTGAACTTTGTTGAGGCTCTGCAACCACCCCTCTGCTTGCACGAACAGTGGGTCTGGCACCATTGCGTTTCCGATCATACTGCGCCTCCGCCGAAGAAACTCCGAGCGCCGAAAGAGCGCACTGTGATCGTGACATTGGTTTCTTCGTAGAGAATAGAGTTTGAAAATTCGCTCGCCCTTCTTGAGACGTCTGACCCCAGTCTTTTGACGACTGGGAGAGGGGGGCAGAGATTAGTGTCTGCCTCCCACGTGAGCGAATGTGGGAGGGTTCGTGAGTGAGTGGATGTAGTGCGAACGCGATATTGGGCGACCCGACGAGTAGAGACGTATGCGATACACACCTTTCGTTTGCAGCAGCAGCCGATATTCGCACGTACACAAAGCGCCTTGCAAGTTAGTGTACCGTTTGCAGCCTTGATGGGAGCAAAAGCGTGGCCGGCTGAAAATGTGCTGGCCGAAGAAGAAAGAAAGGAATTCACTCACTGGGCGTCCGCTGACTTGTTGCCCAGGCACCAAGAGGCCGAAATCGGACAATCAATGAATTAATTTCTGCTTGCATATGTGTGCATGCCTTGGTGCTCTGTGTGATATTCTGTTACTCCTGTAGTTTTGGCGAAGGGTTCAGTTCCGCGGCGCGGCGCTGCGCAGACGCGAGAGTTACAGGAGGTACATGGTTTGTGTTCTTGCTACCACGCGATATTCCCCTCTGTTGCACGTGGTTGAGCGCGACGAATGAAAGCGCATGCCTTGTGGTTGCACGCTTTCCTCTTCAGCTTTCAGCAATGGGACCAGCGAAAGAAGAGGGGCAGTATGTGATTGCGATACCTCGCGATTGTTCTCATGTGTTGCTTCCGGTGGCGAGAGACTTGGCTATTTACGTGTACGTGTACTCCACAACTTCAGCGTAACTGCACAACGCTCGCGGGTCGCCCCCAGAGTGGTAAATGTGTGATGAGACGCGGGTTTTGCGGCGTGAGGAAGAAGTAAATGGAACGGCGAGCTTCCGCAGAGACCGCTTTTCAAAAGGGACCCCAAGAGGACGGCGGTCACCTTCACCGAGGGAACAATGGAGTGGGAGAGGAAGAAAGAAAACGAGAGGCCAGTATGGTCTCAGACGCGGTGGGGTGTTTTGCTTGAATCTGTAAATTAGTGCGCCGCCAGTCTTTACATATGTGGTACTGTTGCAGTGTCAGGAACGTTTGAAGCGCTATTACGGTAGCAGATCGCTGACGTCATGTGGCGTACGACTCCTCGGTTACGGTAGTTCGATACAGTGTAGGTGGCTTCGAAGTAAAGTTGGTAGTACTGTAAATAGCTTTATGTAGTGTGGTGTTTCAGTACTGTAGAGGGTTACATACGATATGGTAAAGAGGTAGGAGCCCAGAGTATATGTACGTTACGGTGACAGTAAATTGTACGCTAATAGTTTGATGTAGGCAGTGTGATGGTTTAGTACGGTAGAGGATTGCATGTACGGCAGTTAGAGAGTTATGTAGATAGGAGCCCAGAGCGTACATAACGGTGACTAAGTCGTTACGCTAGTAGTTGTAATATAGAGGATTACATACGTCACGGTAGTTAGAGAGGAAGGTAAGAGCCCAGAGAATGTGTACGTTACGGTACGGTGGTAGAGCTAGGTAGATGCCTAGAATATGTGTATAAAGTGAGTGTGAGTTGCGGCGCCGACGTTAGTTACGAATCCGTCGAAGACAGTCGAGCTGACGACGGCCTCTGCCGATCAACCACGGAACAATGGAAAGGGGTACACGAAAGGACAATACGATCTTTGTAGGGTACTGTAAATTGGTAGGCTTGCGCCGGTCCCACTGTGCATGATGCATTGTGCTGTAGCTGGCTGTGCGAAGTGCCGTTTTAGGCTAAAGAAGTATGTTTATGTACTGTAGCAGGTACGCAGCTATTATAGATAGGCTACACTAAATTGGTTAAGGTGTTACTACACTAGTTGCGGCACTGACTGGTTGGCACGTCGGCAAACTACGGCTGTGGCCACTGACCGTAGTATCTCTACACAGTGTTTAGTGTAGTACATAAGTACGCCCTAAACCGCATTGCAGAGTATCACTGATCGCGTAACGGCTCCGAAACGCGAAGCGATCGACTACAATACACCCGTCTCCAGCCGACCGTTCTCTAATCACTTGATCAGCGTCTCCTTGTACCTCTGCAGGTCGAAGTGTGACTTGCTCCAGGGCATGCCCGAAGTCACCGTCTGCTGACCGCCCAAATGGTTGATTCTAGGCAGCTTGTCCGACCAGGGACGGCCCCGAACCACTCCGGCCGCTGCAGCAGCCTTCTCCTTCTGTTGCACGCTTGTCGTCGTCTTGGCACTGCTGGAGGCGGCGGTTGATTGAGCACTTTGCTTGCTGCCGTTGGGATGCTGCGGCTGCGTCAACTGGTGTCGAATCTGCTGGTTCCGAGAGTAGTTGTCCTCCACGCTGAACGGAACGAGGTGACGGGCAGTGGCGCACGCGGTTGCACAAAGTGCATGGTGTCACCGATGAGGTGGAAGTGCCGAATCAACGAACCAACGCAATAACTGAGCGCCGAGAGCGAACAAAATGTTTCACGACGGTTACCTGACGCATGTCAATGTGATTTTAGTCACTGTAGTCCAAATTGCCAACTCTCCTCGGTTACCTTCGACTCGCTTCGATGAGCTCGGCCACCGTCGGAATCGGTATCGCCTCGACGTCGTCGGTCTTCTCTCTGGACGGAGCCTTGAAACTGTGCCTTTTCTGCCAGGGGTATCTGCCTCTGTTCCTGTCTACCGCTCCTCTGCCATCGCCCCTGAGACCGGGCGGCGGTCTGACTGGAGCCAGTTGGCCGCTGCTACCCCTGCTGTCCGATGGCAGCCTCCTGGGAAATCGCTGCCCAACCGTGTAGGTCTGGTTGAGCTGGGACTTGTCTTGGGCAAGCAATTGGTTGCCTGATTCGACCGGCTGGGAGAAGGGCCTGAAGAAGCAGCCAGTGCAATCCACGCTCGTTTCGCGAATTGTGGCTGGAAAAGTGCTGTTACTGTATGTAGCTACATGTACAAAGCAGTAGATATGTATGAGCGTAACGCAGAGGCGCGACCGAGGAAATCTCGCTAAAGACGCTCTACCACGAGGCGTACGAAAGCGTTATATGACACTTTCATTAAGGAGCGTAACTCGCACCAACTAATCGGTAATCGAGAGTGTTCGTGATGGTAAGACAGTCGCATTCTGTAGCGTCTTCAACGTAGAATCTACGGAAGACCTCACTTCTTCTCGTCTTCCTCTTCCACTGCCCTGCTGGGCCTTCTGACGAGGTTGCCATCCGACCCCGAGGGTCCCGGTCGAACCGTCAGCCTCGGCAGTCGAGTCATGGAACTCTTCATCTTCCTCCTATGTATTTTGGTGGGATCTATTCTACCTATTCAGCTTCCACAAGCATTTTCCCTCTTTGCCTCTCGCAGGCGGCGTCGTTGACGACGACGCCGAATGCACAATAGACGAGGCCTTCTCACGCACATGTGCCTCCTGCCTATCACCTGGGCGGGGCGGCGCATGTAAATGCGGGGCGCTGTCCGTAAGCGGCGGCGGCTCTTCATTAGGGCAGCCCGGCCGGCCTTGGTTGCTAGGTGTTTCTGTTTGGGCCCAGCGCACAGTCGAGCGCCGTTAGGCGTAATCGACCGACCGTCGACAATCGACAAGGGATTTTTCGGTGTAGTTGGCGCGGACATTCTTCACCGTAACAGTATTGCTGTGTAAGACAAGACGCTTTGAAGACCGCGCGAAACATCCTTAATTCACACGGACACTGCACTCTCCAATCGTTCCGCTGGAAAAGTATTGCCTGAACTTCATTCTGTCTGAATTCCACACACGACAAAAGTTTTTTCATTCCGTTTGAAGTCCACACATGACTCCTTGCAGCTTTGACAGTTTGACACCCAATTAGGTACACGTTGCGACTATGCCGGATAGGTACGTAAGTACGAATTGTGTATGCCCTCAGGCTCAACGCAGACCCTTATCACACAGCGTTTTGTGCCAAGGAGCTACCGTATATTTCACGCGTCCTCTCTCAAAGGCGGCCTCGCTCGCCGTTGTCATGGGGACCAGACACTACACCTAGCGCCTCATCAGTCGGCGCTTGGCACGAACAAGCTGCAAGCTACACATATAACTGCCGCCTAGTCCGCTTCTCAAGGTGCCTATTTGCGTGCCTTTTGTTCCTGCCGCTCCTCAGACCCAGTGCTCACTCAGGCTACAAATGGGTTCCTCAGAAAAGTATGTACCTACTAGCAGCGTCGGCTACAGTAGGTAAATCCTGAGGCCTACGCTACCCATCCAATGCTCAAGAGCATCGCTTCTTTAACTCCAACGTCGTTGCAACCTCAAACCACGCTGCGTGAGAGATGACGACGGACGGCGCCGACTTCCGAAAGGTGCAGTCGGCGCTGGACGCCAGCGAGGAGCTGCTGGTGTGGCTGTCGACACACGAGAGCTCCTTCGAAGACGAAGACGCCTTCGACAGGATCGAGCAGCTTCGACTCGAGCACCGCAACACACTGAAGCTGGTCGAGAGGCTCTACTTCGACCGACTCAGGGAGGAGGAAGCCGAGAATGGAGTCTCGGCCGACGATTCGAGCGGCGGTAGAAACGGAGGGACCGAAGACGACTTCCACTTCGACTGCGGCTGTCCCAGGCGCCGGCCCATGAGCGCGGACGCGAGGGCGAGAATGACGACGACCACGACGACGACGACGACCACGACGAAGACGACGACGACACAGAGGCAGATGCTGGAGTACCGGACGTCGAGCTACCCCAATTGGACTCCATCAATCACGATTCCAAAGCCCTTTCAAATGACCGTTCGTGACGCGGCGGTCCCTCTCAAAGCCACCTACTCCCAGAAATTTGTGGACGATTTGCTCAAAAGCAAGCAGCTTGTGGAGGAAGCCCACGTGAAGGCATTCAGGTGCGACCGGCTTTGGGACGGATTGACTATTGTTGTTTTTGCTATTGAGTAGAACACTCGGTACATACTTGCGTGGTATAAATGGCGCGAACGAAACGATTGCTACACACTGCCCATCTGTATGCACATTGGTACAGACAACATCCTGCTTTTCAGAGCGTTCAAGGCGCGCCCGGTGCCGAAGTCGACGACGGAGCCTCGCTTCGACCGAATCCACCACGAATCGGCCGAGAGGCGACGCCGACTCCGAGACGAAAGGATCGAGGAGCTTCAAAACGCGTCGAAGCCCTTCTCCCTCTCGCGCTCCTCCTCCAGTCTGAGCAGTCATCACAAGCAGAAGTGTCGCTCCACTGGCGACCTACTCAGTTTGACCTGGAGCGAAAGCGGGAGCGCCAATCAGGAGCTAAGGAAGACGGGTTTCAAGGCCCGACCTGCTCCAAAATGGGTTCTCAGCGGGGAGGAAAGTTACTGGTTGGACGAGAGGCGGCGGAGAGACAGACGGCAGCAGAGGGCCAAAATGTTGCTCGAAGAAGCCAAATATCCGCTCAGCAGAATGGCGGTATTCCTACTTTGAATAGGGGACAATTATTTGCAGCTTTTAATTTGTAACTACAGCTTTTCATTTAGAAGAATGCGCTTTTAACTGTCACCGCTTTTCATTCTGAACAAAGCGCTTTTTATTTAGAACATTGCGCTTTTCGTTTAGAACAATGCGCTTTTAAGAACGCCAGCACTATAGAGGGCTATATCTGAATAAATGCCCCCAAGTTCTGAATGAGTGCCCCCAAAGTCTGAATGAGTGCCCCCAAAGTCTGAATGAGTGCCCCCAAAGTCTGAATGAGTGCCCCCAAAGTCTGAATGAGTGCCCCCAAAGTCTGAATGAGTGCCCCCAAATTCTGAATGAGTGCCCCCAATATTCTAAGTTCGGCGTCTGTCTAATCACAGTATGGATGGAGCCGCAGGGCTAAGAATCTCATCTGTGGGAGTCGTTATACCGTTATCGTTCTCTATACCTTCAAGCAAGATTTTCCTTTGAAATCTGGCTATGCTTAGGCTCGCTCTGCGCCCACAGTGCACAAGAGTCAGTTGGCGTCGCAGTCTGGTGGGTCGAAGCTTAGGCTTAACGCGACCGGTGACCAACTTCAGGGCGCGCGGAGCGCGCCCTGAAGTTGGTGGTCGCGCTAAGCCTCAGCTGAGACCCGCCAGGCGCGACGCCGGCCGAGTTTTAGTGCAAACGGCAAGTGGAATAAACACTCCTCCATCTACTTCACCCCCTGCTTAGGCCGGCTGTGCCCAACAGGTTACTAACACGGCCGTGGTAGTAGCGCGCCTCTGGGCCCTGGGGGCACTCATTCAGAATTTTGGGGGCACTCATTCAGAATTTTGGGGGCACTCATTCAGAATTTGGGGGCACTCATTCAGACCCAACCATAGAGGGGGCTATGTATATAGGAGCAGCTTTTCATTTTGAACAAAGCGCTTTTCATTTTGAACAATGCGCTTTTCATTTTGAACAATGCGCTTCTAATTCTGCTGCTGTGAGACAAAGGGCAAAAGTCCAGAAAAATGCCCGAATGAGCATTTCATTACAATTCATTTAAATTACATTCTTTTTTAAATTTTATTTTAAATTCAGTTATATTTCTTTCGGACACAGAATATTCCTTTCAAAGCAGGCTATGCTTAGGCTCGCCCTGCGCCCACAGTGCACAAGAGTCAGTCGGCGTCGCAGTCTGGCGGGTCGAAGCTTAGGCTTAACGCGACCGGTGACCGACTTCAGGGCGCGCGGAGCGCGCCCTGAAGTTGGTGGTCGCGCTAAGCCTCAGCTGAGACCCGCCAGGCGCGACGCCGGCCGAGTTTTAGTGCAAACGGTAGGTGGAGTGCTCACTCCCCCATATACTTAGCCTCCTGCTTAGGCCGGCTGTATCTCTTCCCTGCTAGCGCTCGCAACAACTTGCACTTTGAAGCCTATAGCCACGCCGACAAACTTACCCAAGCAAATTGGGGTGGTTCGCGTCGACGTCACGTTGCGACAATGCCGTGCGCGACGCAGCAGGGCGTTATAAGCGGTTTGTTCAATTTAAAAGCGGTTTGTTCAATTTTAAAAGCGGCTTGTTCGATTTAAAAGCGGTTAGTGCAATTTTCGGTCCAGCTGCTGTCAAAAGCGGCATGTTCAAGTTAAAAGCGCATTGTTCATTTTTAAAAGCGCATTGTTCATTTTCAAAAGCGTGTTGTCACTTTTCCGGAGGCTATAAAGAAAAGCGGTTTGTTCATTTTTAAAAGCGCAATGCATATTTTCTAAGCGCTCTTGAATTAAATTAAAAGCGCCCTAAAATACCAGCCCGTTGAATCTACATTACTATGCCAGCTAGGTGTTTTGTCCGTCCGTCTGTCCGTAACGCTTGCCTCCCTAGCACTTCGCCACGCGACGCTTCAGCATGCGCTTGCCTCGCTAGCACTTCGCCACGCGACGCTTCAGCACGCGCGAGCCTAGACGCCAGCGGGACGCCAGCGGCGGCAATCAATCGCTGCACGGTCAGCGCCGCCTGCTGCTGCCTGCCTTCAACGCAGGCATCGCCTGAACAGAACGGCAATGCACGGTAGCAGAGCCTTGCAAAAGCGAACAGTCGCGCGGTACAACAGAGAGGCTTGCAATGTGCAATGCAATCCAGGCAATACAACGGCGATGCTCGCGCAGGCATTGAACAGTACGGCAACGCTCGCGCAGGCAATTCTAGCCGCTTGAGCGACTATTTCGCTTGCAACAGGACAGATCTTGCAACAGGACAATCTGCCCGCTCTCTATCATTTGTTTTGCGCGCCGCTTTGTATGGCGCGTTCGCGAGGCAGTCAGCGCCATTTGGCTTGCAACAGGACAGACTTTCTGCAACAGGACAAATCTTGCAACAGTACAGACGTTGCAACAGGATGGTCGCGCGAGGCGACCAGCGCCATTGGCTCGCAACAGTACAGACCTGCAACAGGACAAATCTTGCAACAGGACAGATCTTGCAACAGAACAGACCTTGCAACAGGACAGATCTTGCAACAGGACAGATCTTGCAACAGGACAGACCTTGCAACAGGACAGATTTTGCAACAGGACAAATCTTGCAACAGGACAGATCCTGCAACAGGACAGATTTTGCAACAGGACAAATCTTGCAACAGGACAGATTTTGCAACAGGACAAATCTTGCAACAGGACAGATCTTGCAACAGGACAAATCGTGCAACAGGATAGATCTTGCAGCAGGACAGATTTTGCAACAGGACAGACCCTGCAACAGGACACATCTTGCACAGGATAAATTTTGCAACAGGACAGATTTTGCAACAGGACAAATCTTGCAACAGGACAGATCTTGCAACAGGACAGACCTTGCAGCAAGACAGATTTTGCAACAGGACAAATCTTGCAACAGGACAGATTTTGCAACAGGACAAATCTTGCAACAGGACAGATTCTGCAACAGGACAAATCTTGCAACAGGACAGACCCTGCAACAGGACAGATCTTGCAACAGGACAGATCTTGCAACAGGACAGATCTTACAACAGGACAAATCTTGCAACAGGACAGACCCTGCAACGGGACAGATCTTGCAACAGGACAAATCTTGCAACAGGACAGACCTTGCAACAGGACAGACCTTGCAGCAGGACAGACATTGCAACAGGACAGACCTTGCAACACGATAGATCTTGCAACAGGAGAGACCTTGCAACAGGACAGACCTTGCAACAGGGCAGACCTTGCAACAGGACAGACCTTGCAACAGGACAGACCTTGCAACAGGACAGACCTTGCAACAGGACAGGCCTTGCAACAGGACCATACCCTGCAATAGGACAGACCCTTCAACAGGACAAATCTTGCAACAGGTCAGACCTTGACAATGAACAGGACGGACGTTGCGGCGCGCGCGCGAGGCGACCAGCGCCGTTGCCTCACAACAGGACAGACCTTCAACAGGGCAGATCATGCAACCGGACATTACGGCCATTGACGACTACATTCCATGCTATTCAGATCACAGAAATTCTTCTGCAACAGGAAGGAACGGCTAGTACTTCTCTATAGTCGTTACCGCTTCATATGCGTTATGTAGGATTACGCCAGTCAAGAGATCCACCGGGCGCTGATGGAGAAACGTCACGGGAGTCGCTGTGTTGAAGAACCCAGCTTCAAGCCAAGCATCAAGAGCGGCGTGCCCGACTTCAGGAAGCTGCAGACCGAGGTGCTCATTCATACCGTTCATACCGAATTTTCTGTACTGTACAGTGTACAGTGTACAGTACGTACATGGCAATGTATTTCGATTCTTTCTTGCAATGGTCGACTATTGTGGACGGGCGGGCAACACTTCAACCGGTTACATGTTTGCAGTTCGAAGAGCGCATTGAGCAAGCTAGACTGGCGCTGAACCGAACCACGGTGCCAAAGCCATTTGACCTCACCTCTCCTCGAGCGAAGCACTTGGTGGGTATAGGGAGTTACGTTGTGCGAAACGCATCTGTGCTCCCAACACACCACTTTGCTCAGTGTGAACCCAAAGGACTCAAGTCGACGCAGCAGCTGCGCCGCACTCGCTCGCTAGTGAACCTGAAAGAGCGCACTCCGCCCCAGACGAAGACCAACCATGCCACCACCTTGCGACAGGAAATGATTCGGTATCCGCGAACACGTTTCAAGCAACGCATATAAGGCAGACCAAACACATGTGGTGTAGTTCTCGCTGTTGCTTGGTTTTCTGTTCAGGTTTGTTGCGTGACAGCTTTATATAAGACTTGCCGTTGCGTTGGCTGTGCCGAACCACTTACATCCTCCAATTTGATTTTAAACTGCAGGCGTCAACTCCAGAAGCTGCAGTCGCGCACTGCCGACCTCATCATTCTGTGGGACAAAAAGGCCGACAGACGCCAGGAGTTGCGGCACCGACTACAGAAGGAGATGGCGGTCAACGGAAAGGGCTACGGCACCTCCAAGAAAGAAGACGACGAGAGAATGGAGAAACTGAAGTACATTACCCACGAAATGCTTCTACGAATAACTTCAGCCACAGCAATTTACGAATAATTTCAATAATTTCAATGCTTCACCGACTAACAGAGCTGCTCCTCTTTACAGTAACTTTATCCAAAACGTGAAACCTTTCCTCTTCGCCGCAGGGTAGCGCAGCGCGCACGCGAAGCCGAGTGGCGCGAAGAGGTGGCTCAGAGGCGCCGACGTCAGCGTCAGAGTCCCAGCCTTCTGCAGAGGCAGAGGGAGCTGTTGCGCCGACAGGCTGCCGACAGACGCTATCAGCAGGCGCTCAAGGAGGCCGGCCTTCAGAAGACTCGCCACTACTACCACGACCACTACTCCTTCCTGGAGGAGAGGAAGCCGTCGAAGCAATCGATCGAGAAGGAACGGGAAGAGGATACCGGGCTACCGAATGGATTCGGAGCTGCCTATGACGAGGAAGACTTCGAGGAGGAGGCCGAATCTGATGTCGTCAAAGAGGTTCGCCACTGGCACTCAGAAATTCGTCGTCTCAAGACACAAGTGGTCACCTACCTACAGTACGTATAGGTACTGCACTATTTAGGAAACCCAAAAGGCGTCTCCCCAAACGGGGCACTCCTCAACTTCGACGTCCTCGAAGGGCTCCTCTTCTCCTTCGTCGTCGGCGTCTTCTTCTTCTTCTTCGTCCAGCAGCAGCTCCTCGAGCCTAAGCGCCGCCAAGAAGAAATCCTCGCGCTCGGGGTCGAACGGTCGCAACGGCCGCTCTTCTCCAGCGATTGCCAAGAGCGAGTCCAAGTCGTCGTCGAAGAGCGGCGGCAGCAACTCCTCCCATTGGTCAAAGGCGACCGCCGCCACTCGGCCAAACCCCATATCCTCGCTGGCAGCGAAGCCAGCAAACATTCAGTTGAAAGACGAGGAACTGAAGGATTTCGACTTCATGGCTGGGAAGACCTTTGTGGCGGACGTGCCGAAGAGAAAGGACTTCTTCGATTGAATGGCACGCGTTGTCGCACATGAACCAGACAGATTATGTGATTTCAGCTTATCTCCGCTCACTTGTGAGCTTCGCCTTCTGTGAGAGCAACCGAACCACTTGCCTACCTACCTACATACTTACACACCGTAAACCGCCGAATAATGGTGCGCACCACTATTTTTTCAACCCTTCTCTAGCACGCACCACTATCTATTTGGACGTGCACCATAATTTGGACGTGCACCACTATTATTTCAATCTGCTGTTAGCCAGGTATACAGCCACAGAACATGCACTGATAGGCCTATGAAAGTTCATATTGCGCGCTATTTCAATAAGATACGTGCAGAGAGCAGTTTCACCTAGTATGATGTAGCTTGTTTGTACAAAACTTCCTGTTAAAAGGGTAAAACTGGCTCTAAATAGTAGTGCGTGCACCATTATTTGGACGTGCTTCAAATTGGACGTGCACCTCTATTCGGCGGTTTACGGTAACTGACGACGTTGTGCGCCTATGTATGGGTTGATACTGCTAGCCACCACTATTTATTTGGGATCCCGCGTGAGCACATGCACACACACAGAAGCCTTTAGACGCAATACCGTAGAATGCGTTGTCGTCTGTACGAGTTGGCACAGAACAGAGTATTCCTTTGCAGTTGTTCTTGTTCATTCACACGTCACGCATATGCAACTTGTCTCGCCAGATGAGGGCGTCCCAGTTCTCGTTCTCAGCCCTCCAGTTGCACACCGTCTCTTATGTAGGTAGTAGGCCGTGTAGTCGAAGGGACAGTCCGTCACCGCCACCTGGAAAAGTACATATCCGCTTCTTCACAGTCATATTATACCCGGATACGCTGACAGACCGATGAGGATGTCTACCGCTGAGCTTTTCAACAGTCCACAAAACGTATCGCGTTCAGTTTCAGGCTGGTCTGAGCCGGTACTCGTGGACGGTGTCCAGTGCTTCTCGCCAACCAATCGGCGTACTGTACCACTACGGATAATCGAACGCCTGAATGCACAGGGATCAGAGCAATAGCAGATCGCGAGAATCACCCACGAGGGAGGAAATCAAGGCAACAGAAGCACGTTGGACGTAGAATGCAGTTCCATCCACCCCAGCGAAGACACTTCACGCAGTAGAAGGCCACTGAGTAGAAGGAGTATACCATAGAGTCGTCCAGAGGGCAGTACCTATGGGAGTCAGGTGGCTCCCTTCCCGATATCAATAAGGTCGGTGTGTGTATAGATCCCTTGACTGTCGCTGGCCGGGAAGGGACGAAACTCCCACTTATCCGGGCCCAGAGAGTAGCAACCGAGACCAGACTGCTGGAGATGCAACGGGCACCGCTGAACACAAAGCCGTGCAACATTTCAAAGCGGTTGAGCTCCTTGCAAAGACTGCCTAATAAGGTATGAGGGTGTCATCGTAATAGCTGTGTGCGCGCAGGCGAAACAACGTCAAGTGATTTAATTTAATTCTGTTTAACAGGACTTAAGTCAATTTAATTTAGTATAACTAAGATAAAACTAACTTAAAATTCAATTTGTTGTAATTTAATTCAATCAATTTAATTAAGTGTACGATAATGTATAATATGTAATATATAATATTATGTATAACATATATGTACAACTGTAATTTAATTAGCGTAACGACAATCAGCATCCACAAAACCAAAATGGCAGCCGACGGTCTAACGTTTGAACAACGCAGAGAAGGAACGAGTCGTCAGAGGAGATCTTGGAGTTCATGTACCGCTTCTTTCAGATTCAAGAACAGAATACGGTCACTGAAGCAAAGTCGGCAAGAGGCGAACTCCTCCTCCTACTAACCAGATATCGTTAGAGGCAAGCGTACCTGCCTACACTGCACATGTGCACAGCAAGCAGCGTGCATATTGCTCAGATGTATTGTGCAGTAACCATTGCTAGTCGACACACGGAGTGCGCCGAACATTTGAAAGAATGGCGGGCGGAAGGGTGACCTCACTAGAAGGGTTAGGTTACCACTAAAATGTCATGCTGCGATGCTCGGTGAAAGTTCGCCCAGGGCTTGAACGTTTCAAGCGGTTGACAAATACTACTGCTCGGACAGCTTCGGTAGTTACTATAATTACAATACAGGCGATGACGTCTTGTTGGTATCGCCAGTCGTGCGGTTCTCGCAGTGCGTGGTGTGTTAAGCAATCGTTGTGCATATGTAGTGTAGCGCAGAACACTCGCTCGTTCGTTCGTCTGCGTCCGTAAGTGACGACGTGACCATTGTCTGTGGGAGTTGACGTTACGTGGGATGGAAGTGTCGCACACATTGCTCAATATCATTCCTTACTTCAGTCGCGAAGACAGGAAAGCCGATAGACGTCAAGAATTGCGACAGCGCCTCCACAAAGAGATAATGGTCAAGGGAAAGGGCTACGCCACCTACAAGAAAGACGACGACGAGAGAATGGAGAAACTGAAGTACAAATGTGTTCTACGCAGAATTTCAGTGCACAGTTCAGTCGATTCGCGGACCAAAACAACTGCTGTTAACTATACTTAGTAACCTTATCCAAAACATGGAAACCTTTCCGAGAGGCGCAGCGCGACCGAGTGGCGCGAAGAGGTGTCGCAGAGACGTCGACGTCAGCGTCAGAGTCCCAGCCTTCTGCAGAAGCAGAGAGAACTGTTGCGCCGACAGGCTGCCAACAGACGCTACCAGTAGGCGCTCAAGGATGGAAGCAGCGCCCTCAACAAGCTGTGTGTGTAAAAAGTTCAACCTATACTTTGTGTCTGTCAAATTTTGGTGAGCAGTATAGTGAACTTTGTCCGCATCGTTAGCCGCATCTGGAGAAAGAGGTCTTGAGAACGTGTACCTTTATAGCAAGTGCAGCTATCCCCACGATACGGTTGTCTGTACAGCTGATCTAAAGCTCAGTAATATCGCCGCGTTCGCTATATGTTATCGGCATGATACGACGCCGTTTAGCTGATGTTTCCTACCGTGTGAAACAGTCACATCCAACAAAAAACTTGCCAACAGTGTGGTCCGGTCGTTCTTCATCAGGAATTCCCCTTGGCGTACGACTTCTACGCTAACATTCATGGAAAACCAAAGCTTTGGCGATTTATAACATCTTGACATTTCTGTCAAGATTTGATCATTTCTGTCAAATTTAGTACTCGCAAAAATTTCTTGCATGCCACTAATTATCCGCAGTCTCTGCGCTTGCCATTTCTGAAGAAATTTCGCTGCTAGCCCATCAGACGTAAATGTCGATTTTGACATCTTTGTAAATTTAATTCCAAAATATCTCGAAATTGCAATTTATTAAAACTGTAAAGCTATGTCTCAAATTGTTATTGACTTACGACCTTACCATTTCTGCATTCACATTCGTCAATAAATGACGTTCTATTTTTGTTAATTTGGAGAATTTTTGACAAATAATCGCATATTTCTACTAAATTCCACATTTGCAAAAAATTTCTGTTGTGTTACAAATTATCCGCTGCCTATGCCCTTTCCATTTCCGAAGAAATTTCGCCGCTAGCCCATCAAACGAAAATGTCGATTTTGACAATTTTTCATTTTTATTCTAAATATCTCGAAATGGCAATTTACGCAAACTGTAAAACTATGTCACAAATTCTTATTGACACACGGCCTTACTATTTCTGCATTCAAATTCGTTAATAAATGACGTTCTATTTTTGTCAATTTGTGTAATTTTGACAAATAATCGCGTATTTCTATTAAATTCCACATTTACAAAAATTTTCTTTTGTGTTACAAATTATCCTCTGTCTACGCCCTTTCCATTTCTGAAGAAATTTCAATTCTAGCTCATCAGGCGAAAAAGTCGATTTTCGACATTTTGGAATTTTAATTGCGAATATCTCGAAAATGCGAAATTAGCAACACAAACGGACATCGGATCCGTACTCAGCGACCTTGACTCTACTTGACCACATATACCACATATCTTACTTCGGTGCCACGGACGGACACACACACAGACATTGTCATCCGTATATATACACCTCGCCGCGCTGAGGCGCGGCGAAAAAAGACTCGCCATTACTACCACGACCACTACTCCTTCCTGGAGGAGAGGAAGCCATCGAAGCAATCGATCGAGAAGGAAAGGGAAGAGGATACCGGGCTACCGAACGGATTCGGAGCCGCCTTCGACGAGCGGACGAGGAAGACTTCGAAGTGGAGACTGAATCTGATGGCGTCACAGAGGTTCGCCATTGGCACCCTGAAATTTGTCGCCACAAAACAATGGACAGCATGTACATACGTATTGGCGTCAGGTGGCTTCCTGTCCGATATCAATTGGGTCGGAGTAGAGATTCCCTTGACTGTCGCTGGCCCGGAAGGGACGACGCTGAAGTTCCCACCTGTCCGGGCCCCGAGAGCGGAGTTTGACACAGTACCAACCAATACCCAGTGCTAGGACAGGACTGCAACACGCGTCGCCGAATACCCGAATAACATTTCAAAGCGGCCGAGCTCCTTGCAAAGACTGTTTACGGTATGATGGCGTCATCGTAGTGCCTGTGTGCGCGCAGGCAAAACAACTTCAAGTGATTCAATTTAATTCTGTTTAATAGGACTTAAGTCACGCTGCGTTCTGCCACTCGATAAGTGCTTTGCGTATCGCGGTTGCACCGCCGCTTCTCTCCAATGCATGGCATCAGATGGAAATTGTTCTTATTCAGTCCGACATTACAGTAGCAAGAGGCGTGGCGAGAGGCCCGAGCCAGAAACTGTAACAGCGCCATCACAACTGCATCCCGGTGGTTCAGTGAACGCAAGAGGTGCGCGTCATTGATACACAAGCGCACTGAGCTTCATGCAGATGAAGCCGGCCTTCTTGGTGCAGTCGTCCACCTGCCAGTCGGCCACTGAAGCAAGGCTTCAATGGCGAGTAGAAGAACTTCATTCACAGAGTAACAAGTACACCGTACCATCCTCGTGGATCATTCCGCAGAGTCGCTTCGGCACAAACTGTTCGTAGGTGGTGACGGGCAGGCTCTTGAGTTTGGCCACCAGAATGGCGTACTTGACAGGGGTGATGGTCTTCACCTGGGTAGTCATGAGAACAAAGGGCGCTTTGCACAGGCCTTGATCTGGCAGCGATGACCTAAAATGGTCAGTGACAAGTTGCCACTTTGGATGGAACACTCTCAGATGCAACTCTGTGCACTGACGTCCAGGTGTAAGGGAGCTCCTCCTCCAGCGCCTCAGTAGGTGACGTCGCGTTGGCGCGTTGGTCGTCGCCGTCGTTGCCGAGATCGATTTGGTTCTCAGAGCCCGGCTTCGGGATTCGCTCCAGGGCGAACCAGTAGGTCGCTGGAGCGGCCGGCGGACTCTGGCCGTCGGCCCACTTGCGGCGAGGATTGATCTTTGGTCGTAATTCACATTTGAACATTCACACACAATCTCATTTGAACTCGCGTAGAGCACGCACGAAGCTCGTGCGGACGAATTCCATCTCCTCCTCGCTCAGAATGGGAGCAAGGAAGCCGCCAGACGCCTTACAGGCGTTCTTCGCCTCGTCGTGCGTCTTTGGGCCTTCAGGAGGGTCGACGACCGTCGTGTAGCAGTAATCTTTAACGCAGCGGCAGCGTAATGCACTTTCTCCTACTTCATTCCTAATTTCAACCGGCGAAACATTCTAACTCACCGGCGCGCCTGCACCATCCGTCAGGACACTGCTGCTGGCCGTGTTGACAGTTGATCTTTGGAGGGGTGCCGCCTGCAGTTGGTTGATTAAGCCATGAGCATGCGTACTAAGCATGGGCCTGGTACACTATACTCGTTAGCAAATGCAACAACTGTGTCACACTTCACTGTACCTGGGACGACGGTGACTGCAGGTCGCGTGGGGACGACCACGGAAACGGTGGGAGGCTTGAGAGTGGGCGCGGCCGTGGGGTCGGCGGCGATCATTTCGATCCAAGCGGCGGGGTAGAGATCGCCGTCGCCGTCGCCGGGCGCCGCGTAGAGGAGGATCTGGTCGCCGATTCCCAGCGGGGTGTCGATGCGCAGGTCCTGGCCGGAGAAGGTCTTCTCGAACTGAGGGCTTCCGCCCTTCTTGAGCAAGAAGACGATGAAGTAGCTGACGGCCTGCGACAGACGAGGTCGAATTACTGTAGAAACAGAAGGTTGATCAGAGTGGCTAATGGCACACCGGGACGGCGGTCAGTTTGAGGGGCAGCGGGCCTCTCTCGGGATGCGGGTGCACCAGGTACTGCTTCTTCAGCGGCGGGGGTTGCGGATCTACATTTGGGTGGTTACTACATAATATTTGGTATATTACACTACTAGAGCAATAGGCGAAGGACAAACGGTATCAATACCCAAGCACTAAAGGCTATGAATGCACGTATCCTTATACTGCAGTCAAAGCATTCCGCTCTCCATTGTGACTGTTGTGCTTACATTGGCTGTAACGTCGTCTGAGCTACCGTAACTTCCAACGCGAGCAATCGACAGTCAATATACCTGGTATCTTGGGCGCCACAAACTCCAGCCAGGCTGCGGGATACTGATCGCCGGATCTTGGGACGGCGTAGATCATAATCTGGTCTCCGACGTCCATTGCTGTCTCGATCAGCGCCTCGCCCGTCGTGGTCGTCATCTCAAATTCCGGGCCCTTCCCCTTGAAGATGAGGTAGACCTTGTAGTGGTCGACGCTCTGCAGAAGTTGAAGATTCGTTGAACGAGCAAATTCATACTGTAACTGGTGGGTCAATTGGGACCTAGGTGTGTATTAGTGGTGGCAATTTTCCGAAAATAAAACTAAGTAAGTAACTAAGTAAGTACTTAGTTTTTCAGAAAACTAAGTAAAACTAAGTAAGTAAAGCGTACTTACTTAGTTTCTAACAAAACTAAGTAAGTACTCGAATAATCTGGGTAAACAAAGTAAGTAAACTGAGTAAGCAAACACAAGAAAATACCAGGCAAGTCGTCCGGGGGACGCAGTATACTCCACAAATTTGAACTCCTACGCACGGTGACTCCTCTGCGATTGTGGCCTTCTGACACTCCCAATCGCAAAAGTAATGCCGAATTCGTGATCTACATCCCAGAATACCCCAGAATCGACATACAACACCCCTAGCTTCCTATGGACCCCCGAAACCGAAATTCTGCACTTGGGGTACGGTGGCATGCAAATCCGTCAAAGTATGTTAAACATCATCTAAACAATAAACGAATGCTAAATTCGTAATCAGCGCCCCCGAAAACCCCGAAATCGAGTATAATGTCGCGAAAGTCGACCCGACACCCAATGTTCAAATGGACGCGGCAGGGATACTGTAGCTCTGCAAAATTGTCAAAAATACTTTTCTGGGCCAGATTTAAGCGCAGAATCGTTTGAAACCACTTTTGGAACGATTCGGCAACGCATTCGAGCGCTATAGACGCCGAAATGCGAAAATCGCAATTTTCGACCCCGGAGTCAAAAAAGTCGCAGTGTAAGAAAGTTTTTTGTGTTTCGCCCGATTTTCTCCGTTCATGGCTCATTCGATAGAGGACATCTGGGAAGGAGCAACAAGAGTGGTCTCGCCGCTCTAGCTGCTACCTAGCTCGCACAGCAGCCCGTCAAAGTCGACCCGGGGCTAAAAATCGCTAATTTTTCAAATTTGGCGCCAAAATGGGTCCCGCAGCGATCCAATTCTTTTTTGCCAACCCGGCACTATCGAGGGCTACAACATATCAAAAGATAGTATACACCATTATATGCAACTTTTTCGAGTTCTACCTTGCCCAACCCAATTTTCAGTACTTTAAAAATTTAAATTTTTGAATTTCCCGCCAACGGGGTCCCGGAGCGTGACCCCGTTTGGTGTCCACCCTGCCCACTTACTAGGGCTACCCAACGCAAAAGACCGTTTGGAGATCGGCCGCTTCACGCGCGAACGCCGTTGACTCAAAGTTTCTGCGTTTCGCGCACAATCGCTATATACTCCACACTTTTTTGTGGAGTATAAAAAGTAAATCTGGTCTCGGAAATGCTGGTATGTTGTTAATTCGAGGTTAGTAGGGCCACAAATGGTCTCCAAGAACAAGTTGTTTAGCAAATTTGACATTCTTTGAGTAACTCATTGCAGAAAAGCTCATTCAAACCAGGCAATGCGCGAGTGTACAGCGCCAAAATAGGCCAACATGTCAACAATTTGGTTTACTTAGTTTCTTACTTAGTTATTTAAAACTAAGTAAAACTGAGTAAGTGTGAAAAAGTACTTAGTAAATTTCGCAAAACTAAGTAAGTATGGGCCTGGAAAACTAAGTACGAGTACGAGTAAGTATACTTAGTTTTCCAAAAACAAAACTAAGTAAGTAAGAAACTAAGTACTCAGTTCCAAAATAACTAAGTAAAACTAAGTAAGTACTTACTTAGTTCCAAGCTGCCACCACTAGTGTGTATGTACCGTGTAGCGATTCCAGCGTATGGAGAGGGGCCCTCTCCCTGGGTGAGGGTGCGGCACCAGCTGCTTCTCCAGTTGAGTAGGCGGCGGCGTCCCTGAACGAAGGGGGTTAGCTAGCCTCGTATGTGGCTGCGCGACCTTTCTGCGATCCACACTGCACCTTTGGATCTCTCAAGCAAAACGCGCTTACGTCATGAGAGCTATGTCTTTTATTGAGAAATGTTTCAATGCGTGGTTTGTTTCAACTGCACAGTTGATAGTTTTGTTGATTTCAAAATATTACTTCGCTCAATACAGACCAACCTGACACGGTTATCGTTGCAGGGGGTACGGGCGGCGTCGCAGCTGTGGTGGTGGTCTCAGGGCCCTTCACCAGGAGGACCCAGGCAATGAGGTTTTCGTAGCCTGCGGGCCTGACTGCGTGGATCAGCACCTCGTCCCCTATGTTGAGTGGTCGCGTGATCGTTGTCCTGTTGGTCGTCACCGTCTTCTCGAGCTCCGGCCCCCCCCCCCCATCTTCAAGACGGACCCCCCAGACGAGACACCCCCCCAAACCCCCCCAACCACACCCCACCCCCCCCCCCCCACCCCCCCCCCCCGCCCCCCCCGAAAAAAAAACACAACCCCCGGGAGTATACTCCACAAATTTGAACCCCTACGTACAGTAACTCCTCCGCTTTTGTGGCCTCCTGACACTTCCAATCGCAAAAGTAACGCCGAATTCGTGATCTACGTCCCAGAATACCCCGGAATCGACATACAACACCCCTAGGCCCTAACTCACTATCGACTGCAGGAACCAAAATTCTGTACTTGGGTTACGGTACCATGCAAATCCGTCAAGCATGTTCAAACAACATTCAAGCGCTAAACGAATGCCAAATTCGTAATCAGCGCCCCCCGAAAACCCTGACGTCGAGTATAATACGGCCAAAGTCGACCCGCCACTCATAATTCAAACCGACGCGGCAGGGATACTGTAGCACTGAATATTTTTCGAAACACTTTTCTAGGCCAGTTTTAAGCATAGAATAGTTTGAAACTACTTTTAGACCGATTCGCCGACACATTCGAGCGCTACAAACGCCGAAACGCAAAAATTGCAATTTTCGACCCAGGAGTCAAAAAAGTCGCAGTGTAAGAAATCCTTTTGTGTTTCAACCGATTTAATCCGTTCATGGCTCATTCGATAGAGGACATCTGGGAAGGAGCAAAAAGAGCGGCCTCGCCGCTCTAGCTGCTACCTAGCTCGCACAGCATCCCGTCAAGTCAAAGTCGACCCGGGACCAAAATTCGCGAATTTTCAAATTTGGCGCCAGAATGGCTCCCGCAGCGATCCAATTCTTTTTCCGTGTTCGGCGCTATCGAGGGCTACAACATATCAAAAGATAGTATATACCATTATACGCTCCTTTTTCAAGTTCTACCTTGTTTAACCCATTTTCCAGTACTTTGAAAAATAAATTTTTTGAATTTCCCGCCAACGGGGTCCCGCTGCGTGACCCCATTGGTCTTCCACCCTGGCCCCTTTCTAGGCCTACCCAACGCAAAAGACCGTTTGCAAATCGGTGGCTTCACGCGCGAATGCCGTTCACTCCAAAATTCTGCTTCCGCGCACAATCGCTACAAGGGGGGTAGCTACATATACTCCACACTTTTTGTGGAGTATACTTTTGCGAGTGGGAGTGTCAGGAGGTCACAACAGCAGAGGAGTCACCGTGCGTAAGAGTTCAAATTTGTGGAGTATACCGCGTCCCCGAGACGACTTGCCTGATTGAGACATGTTGCAATGCGTGGTTTGTTTCAACTGCACAGTTGATTGATAGTCTTGTTGATTTCCGATGATACTTCGCTCACTGCAATCCAACCTGACACGGCGATCGTTGCAGGGGGTACGGGCGGCGCCGCAGCCGTTGTGGAGGCCTCAGGGCCCTTCACCAGGAGGACCCAAGCGATGAGGTCTTCGTAGCCTGCGGGCCTGACCGCGTGGATCAGCACCTCGTCCCCTATGTTGAGTGGTCGCGTGATCGTCGTCCTGTTGGTCGTCACCGTCGTCTCGAGCTGCGGCCCGCCGCCTCCGATCTTCAGGTAGACCTTGTAGGTAACCGTCTCGCCAGGACTCTGGAAGGAGATCGGCCCTGCCTGATGTTTTCCATAGCGAAAATTTGGAAGCAACAAATGACACCAATGTGCGACTTTAATGTGCGAGTGAAACGCTTTTTGGTAGTGATTCTTTCAAACGCTGAGTTCCATAGTTCTGCGAAATCTGCACTCGCCCACCCCAACTTGGTCCCACTCGAACGTCAGTGACGGCTCTCCTGGGTGCGGGTGGGGAACAAGCTGCCTTGTTATTTGACCGCCGCCTGGCGCTGCTGTCGTCCCTTCTGCAATGAAGACAAAGGTAATAGGTACCAGACGACATACGCGAAGCATGGCACGACTCGTCTGAGACAGTGTTCTTTCGATATCTGACCAGTGGTGATCAACGTTATCGATCGCGTTGGCAGACTGGTGGCCGTGGTGGTGGTAGTAGTGGTTGTCGTGGTTGGTGTGGTCTTCCTCTGGATCATCTCTGCCCAAGTCACCGCCTGCATATAGCCGGTCGTTGTCACCGCGTAGACAATCAGCTGGTCGCCGACACTCAGCTGCTTGTCCACCACCACAGTGGTTCCTGGGAACGTGTCCAGGAACTCCAGGGAACTCTGGCCCTTCCATCTGAGGTATACCTTGTAGTGCTGCACGTTGGTTGGCTGCTGAAAACTGAGATGTATCAGGGAAGAATCAGTGTAAAAGTGCCAGCTGACAGACGTTCTCATAATGCAGCTGAAACGTGAGCGGAGGCTCGCTTGGATCAGGGAGCTCCACCAGCTGCTTGGTGATCGTTCCCTCTGAAATGGTTGGAGGGAGACAGTAGAACATGAGTTGATTGACGCTGAATAGGCCCATTGTTAGCCATGGCCACGAGAAGCCTACCGGGAGGGGGCGGCGTCCCGGACCCCACCCCCACTGAAGCGCCAGGGTAGGTGGTGGCAGCAGTTGTTGCAGTAACGGACACCGTTGCAGTGGTCTGAGCAGCCACCAGCTCCACCCAGTGGACCAGCGTGACGCGGTCGTTGTGCAACACCGCCTCGACGAAGATCTGATCGCCCACGTCCAAAGCGGTCTCTATCGTCGCCGACTCCGAGAACACCGTGGTGTGCAGCTCGCGCTCCGCCCCGCCCTTCTTGATGTACACCCGGTACTCGGTGACGTAGTCGCCATCCTGAAATTATCAGAAAAAATCTGCACGCCCCATATAACATGGCTTTTCGTGTATTCGTTCACCTGCAATCAGTCAGTAACACACCCTGGTTAGCGCAACCTTAGATTGCGCTAAATTCAAAACTTGCAACATTTTCACGGGAAACTGACCCATTTCGGCCCCGCCACACTGTCGACATCCCAGGTGAGTGTGAGGGGAGGTTTGCCCGGGTTGGGGTGCTCGAGCAGCTGCTTCGTGATCGGAACACGCGTGATGGGCAAGAACTCGTCTACAGTCGTCGCCACTCCTGGCGTCGTTGCAACGGTTGGCGCTAAAACTGCCACTATCCATTTCCCAAGGTCGTTGCAACGTCTCAGCAAACCCTTCCAATTCTCACCCTGCGTCGTCGTTGTCGTCGTGGTCGTTGACTCCAGCAAAGAGTTGCCAATGTCAACTGTTGGCTCGGGCTGGGGCAACACGTCGAGGGTGCTGAGGTCAATGATGGAGCCGTCCTGGTACTTGCAACGGATCCTGACCACGTGCGTCTGGTCGGGCGGCAGCAGCAGCACCGCGGTACAGCTGTCCTCCTGACAGGTGTGGCCGACGTTCTGCGGAGTGAAGGTCGTGGCGTCGCCCGACTTGACGGCGATTTCGTAGCCGGCCACGTTCTGTGGAAAAAGGTACCATATATGTAGACAGCTGACAGCAGGCTTTGGAAAACACGCCACCAACCGAGCCGGTGTGTGACCAGGTGACGGTGACCGGGACAGGAGTGGAGGGTCCTGTGCTGACGATGTTGGCGGAGATGTCGTCGGGTTCGTATCCGCCTTTCTTGACGTCTAACTCTATGGTGTAATTGGTCCCTTTCTTCAGATCTTCTATGTTTTCCTTGCATTTGTCTATCCCGCAATGGCCGGGCTCCACCACGGTTGACTTCACTGTCCAGTTTTTGTTGACGTCAGTGACGACCAAACGGTACTTCTCTGCTCCCTGCGAAGTACGATAAGTTGCCTCTTCATTTTTGTGAAATACGTCGTCGTCGTCGTTTGTTGTGTGTGGGGGGGGGGGGTCGTTGTTGTTGTTGTTGTTGTTGTTGTTGTTGTTGTTGTTGTTGTTGTTTGTTGTTGTTGTTGTTGTTGTTGTTGTTGTTGTTGTTGTTGTTGTTGTTGTTGTTGTTGTTGTTGTTGTTGTTGTCGTTGTTGTTGTTGTCGTTGTTGTTGTTGTTGTTGTTGTTGTTGTTGTTGTTGTTGTTGTTGTTGTTGTTGTTGTTGTTGTTGTTGTTGTTGTTGTTGTTGTTGTTGTTGTTGTTGTTGTTGTTGTTGTTGTTGTTGTTGTTGTTGTTGTTGTTGTTGTTGTTGTTGTTGTTGTTGTTGTTGTTGTTGTTGTTGTTGTTGTTGTTGTTGTTGTTGTTGTTGTTGTTGTTGTTGTTGTTGTTGTTGTTGTTGTTGTTGTTGTTGTTGTTGTTGTTGTTGTTGTTGTTGTTGTTGTTGTTGTTGTCGTCGTCGTCGTCGTCGTCGTCGTCGTCGTCGTCGTCGTCGTCGTCGTCGTCGTCGTCGTCGTCGTCGTCGTCGTCGTCGTCGTCGTCGTCGTCGTCGTCGTCTTTGCTGAATCATCCTCACATTGTCAGGCGCCCAGGTAAACATGACTGAAACGTCACTCTCTGCCTTGTAAGAAGTTTTGGAATGGACTCGAAAGATGGACTGAACGTATTGTTCCAGGCGATACTCGTGCCTAGGTGGTGATGTTCAGAAGAAGTTGACACTCAAACCAAACTCGAATTTAGATAAGGTCACAATCCCAATTTCCACCTTCCAGGCGGAGTATCCTTCAGCTCGTATTCACATTTGGCGGCGTCGCAGAGGCTCGAGCTGGTCGAGAGCTCAGTCAACGTCACAAATTTGGTTTCTCCTTCAAGTCTGCGCAAAATCTTGTACTTTGTGACGTCCTAAACGCATAATGCGAGACGCTCAGGGATTTCTTAGGCTATGATGGACTCCGCGCTAACCGTGAACCTTTCTAATGGGCCAGATCAGTTTGCTGAGAGTTTCCGTCGTGGTCGTTCTTCTCACTGAACTGGACGACATGATGACGACCTCTCTGGAGAAGAAGTAGTCCCCTTCTTTGGCGCCGCTCAGAAGGGCGGCCAGGCGAAAGTGGCACTCGCCGATCTGTCGGGAAGGTTGTTACATCTGGGCACTCGAATGCGCTCAGGCAAGCTTTGCAAGACCTATACCAGTCGCGTGACGTCCAAGTCGAAAGAGTAGGAGGAGCTGCCACTGCTACGCTCGATGCACGACAGCTTCTGCCACTCGCCGAAGGGTTCTCCGGGCGACTGCTGCTTCAGGCACTTGCGGTGGATCTCGAAGGCGCTCGCGGCGCCGCTCTGAGTAAGCAAAGTTGGAAGAAGCGGATGCTGCACCAAATGCCGTATATCATCTAATAATTCTCGTGGAGAATTATTTTTTCGATGCCAAAAATTTCGCTAATTCCCCGAGGAATTATTAGAGATGGGGATAGAGAATAATTTTTCGATATCTGTACAGCGGCCATTTTCAGCAGAAATTGTGTGTGAAGTGCTATAATTCGCATGGAAATGCGAAATCAAAGAATCGACGTCAAAATTGGTTGATTCGCGGTTGCAAATGTATTGTTTAACTGCCGTACCTAATACTGCAATGGAATGCCTGTTATACATTAACTGGCAGCAGATTCAGAACAATTCTTAATTCCAAGGGAAATTAGCAAAGACCCGGGAATTATGCCGGCAGATTAGAGTCATATTCAACTATGCAATATGCAATACACAATATTCAATATGCAACATTGGGTAGTTGCATATCGAATGTTGCATATTGCATATGCAAAGTTGCGTATATGCAACTTTTCAAGATCTCAGTCTAGGTTTCTTAAGGATTCTTGAATGTTGAATGTTGCGTATTGCATATTGCATATTGAATAGTTGCATATCAATGTTGCATATGTTGCATATGTTGCATAATTCTGTGCAAATGTTGCATAATTTACTTCAGAAGTTGCATATTTTAGTCAATTATGCAACTTGGATACGCAATTACGCAACATTTCCATCAGGATATGCAACATATGCAACATCGATATGCAACTATGCAACATTCTTTACGCAATATTCAATTACGCAATATGCAACATTGCGAGCTACCGTATATCGCGCTCTTTTAAACCAATTGATGGAGAGATAACGATCCGCGCGAGACCACAACCTTTGTGGCTATTAGTATTCCACGACCCAATGACCCAACCACCATCCGCGACCCAGTTCTGGACACCGGGTGCAGGTCCACTTCCGATGGCCGAATACGTCTGTCTGACAATCACGCAGCCACATAGAGTGTCACGCGACCACGCGAGCTTATCATTCGACCACGCTGCAGTCAACCGTTCGTTTAACTAAGTATCTATATAACGTTCCACAGTGGGACGACTTCAATTCATACTCGATTCTGCACTTCAAACTCCCAGGGACTGAAATTTCGGCACTTCCGGCCTAGGGCCCACTCCAACACCTTTTGTGCGGTCGTATAATCAAATACCGGGCGTTTTTTTTAATCCGACAAATCGGAAATATTAATAACTTTTGCGTGAGTTAACCTAGATGGACGAAACTTGCACACGATAGACGCCCGCAACTTCCACAGGATCTACACAACCGAGTTGGGATATTTTGGTGCCAAATCAAAGCAAATTGATATGCTTACATGAGATTATCGTTTATAATGATGTCACGTGGTCGCATGTGGCTGCGTGATTGTCAGATAGACGTATTCGGCCATCGGAAGTGGACCTGCACCCGGTGTCCAGAACTGGGTCGCGGATGGTGGTTGGGCCATTGGGTCGTGGAATACTAATAGCCACAAAGGTTGTGGTCTCGCGCGGATCGTTATCTCTCCATCAATTGGTTTAAAAGAGCGCGATATACGGTAGCTCGCAATGTTGCATATTGCGTAATTGAATATTGCGTAAAGAATGTTGCATAGTTGCATATCGATGTTGCATATGTTGCATATCCTGATGGAAATGTTGCGTAATTGCGTATCCAAGTTGCATAATTGACTAAAATATGCAACTTCTGAAGTAAATTATGCAACATTTGCACAGAATTATGCAACATATGCAACATATGCAACATTGATATGCAACTATTCAATATGCAATATGCAATACGCAACATTCAATATTCAAGAATCCTTAAGAAACCTTGACTGAGATCTTGAAAAGTTGCATATACGCAACTTTGCATATGCAATATGCAACATTCGATATGCAACTACCCAATGTTGCATATTGAATATTGCATATTGCATATTGCATAGTTGAATATGACTCTAATCTGCCGGCATAGGGAATTACTAAATCGTTGGGTAAATTCATCGTACTTGATTCCCAGGGGAAGTATTACAGACGGGGAATTATTGGAGACCCGGAAATCATTAGAAGATAAACGGTAGGTATGTGAAACTTCCACGACTCACCCTCGACGCTTCCCAAGTCACCCTGATGACGGGCAGCGCGTCCTTTTCCGACCGGATCATCGACATGTTGACGTTGGTGAAGGGCGGCGCCAGCTGGCGCGGGACGCCTGTGAACTAACCATATAAAGTGCAGAAAACGCAATTTGTTTAGCATATATCGTCCCAACTTTGCTGGATGAGGCCGCGAACCGCGGCGAACGACCACAAGGCTAGCAGAAGTGGAAGACGAAAGCGCGCCATGCCGTTTCTACCTAGAAATTAGGAAGCAGAAAGCGAATGGTAGCGTCGGATTCACTTCAGTTCACCGAACCTGCGTCAGGTGTCGGTAACTGGCGACCGCCGATTTCCGCAACATGGCGCCATCCACCCACTGAACAATCGCTTTGTCGTTTGATTTCGCGGATTCATCGTAGACAAGTGAACCCTTGAGCGTTATATGGCATCGCCGAAACGTCAAATTGTACCGAATGACCTACATGACGCGAAATACGTGTTCCTCCAGTTTTCTTTGATGCGCCACACATGCAACTGTGAGGCTAATGCATGTACTGTCGCTTCCTTTCCAACAACGATCGAGAGTCAACGGTACTTACGCTAGCCATGCACTGGTCTGAACAGTAGGCAGTCCGAATACTCGTTTGAGTGGGTTGCTGAGTGAGGCAGGGTTCTCATACATGATTGTCCTTTTGGTGTAGCCCGAGTTCATCCGCGCTTACTCTTAGGTACTCACATTAACTAATGGGTTGCTCGTTTCGCAGACACGTCTAAATGAGCTCACATCACTCGATGAAACGGCCTTCCATTAGCGACGACGCAAGAGAACCGCCCCAAGTGATACGCCTCAGTCAGTCGTCTTTCTTCCCACAAAGTTCCTCGCGCGACGATTCCGAGCATGGACTCTCAACCGCAGTCGACGCCGAATCGCGATGAAGCCGATTTGGTAGGCACGACGCTGCTTCACGAGGAGGAGCTGTCGCGGATTCTCTCGCAGCACCGGTCGTCGCTGGCCGTGCTGCGACTCAAGGAGAGCGCCGAGGGCGCAACGAAGCCGGACTGGGAAAGACGCCATTCGTCCTTTCAGATGAGGTGTTTCACTGTGGAGTTAAGTAGTGGCCAACGGCTGATTCTTGCAGTGTTAGGACTTTGTGGCAGTAGAACATCGACTGACGAACGAAGAGCGTCGTATTACTGTATAAGAGCTTCAGCAACGCTTCGAATCTGGGCGTGGAGAAGCCTGAAAGGTCTTCGCGAAGGGAGTCGGAGCAAGCGGAGAAGGCGACGGCGACCGTTTGGCTGAACTCCAGCTGGCCACTGCGACAGCCCGAAAGAAAGGGTTGGGTTGTGATATACCTTGCATGATTCATGGAGTTCGATTTCCTTTCTTCACGATGTTTGCAGGTTGGTTCTCTTGGAGATGAAAACGTTCTGATTCTGATTCCGCGTTATAGGTATTTGGTGTTGTACATGCTAGGTACTATGGATTTTCTTTCAGTCTCAGAAGGAAGCGCCGCTCGCGTGCGTCACGTCAAGCGCTCATCACTGAATGTTTTCGGCATTGAAATGGGCACACTGCCGATCGCCGCGAGGCTGTTCGGCTGGCAGCAACAGCAAAAACTGACGGATGAGAGAAAGACAGAGGTTTGCACGACCAACATGTCCGAATCGGACACGAAACCTGCCGCGGTAGCAGCAGCCGACATCGACACTTCTTCGGATGAAGAAGATCGATTGGAGTCGCTTTTGGAAACGCTGGCGTCGACCGGACTGAGTTGAGCGGTGTTGCGTGACGCCCGTTGTAGTGTCTCACGTCGGTTGATTGACTGTGGGGAGTACCAAAAGGCGGGTATTGCAAAAGCAAAACTATCGATTTTGTACCGATGGCGTTGCTTATCGACTCGTTATTGTTAACAATGTTTCGCTGCATCTATAATGGTGCCACTTAACAGAGTTTGATTGGTCCGCGGTGAAAATGGGATATAACGGTGGGGGCTCTCAAAGAACCGACGTGTTGCCTAGCTAGCAGCAGAACATCAGGCAAGAGAACAGCAAGATTGATGTCCGGACGGCCGTTGTCCCATGAATTTCTCAGGCGTAGAAGGAAGGGCGCCGCCGGCGGCGCGTGACGTGACGCCCGATCGATATTCGCGCGCTCAAGTGGTCAGCTCGAAGCCCATTCCCTCCTCCGAAGGCAGAAAAACAGAAGGAAAACGAAAAGCCGACTCTCCCCCATCCGCCGACCGTGAGACTGGAGGAGAAATCGAACTGGAATTGGTTTCTGGCCGGCTGCGGCGGCCGCCAGTTACAGGCCTAATCCTCCGGCCGAAGAAGGAGAAAGCCCCAACCAAGTCTCCCCAGCCGCGCGCCGCCTAATAGCATGTCCGCTCGTCTAGTCTTCTCGGCTGGAAGAAGAAAGCGGCGCCGTCTCCCTTCTCTCGCGGGTGACTCCTCTTCTTCCTTCTTCCCTCCCCTTCTTCGTCTGCCGAGACGACATTCCTTCTGAAGCCAGCGGCGCCGCTGGCCTACCCACCCACCTACCCTGAGTGAGGCTAGCGAAAGAGTGCCTGTGAGGAAAGTATGCGTAGACTGCTCTGGTTGTGGTCCGCCATGAGTCACGCAACGGCAACTGACGTATGAGCCACTCCGGCACTTGCTTCAGTCTTGCGGGTTGGCGCCTTGTTGAAATTTCACATTGGTGGATGTTGTTGAGTTCAGAGTACGCTTGATGTTTCAGGTTGCCTTCTTATAGCGTTACGCTAGCGGGTGGTGTTGTACTTCTGCTTCTGTGTACTGCAAAGAATCTGCTGGTCGTACGCTTTGAAATGCGCTACTCGCAGGCAAACACCGCTTGTCTGTATGTGGTCGGATACCATTGTGCGACCACGTTTGTATCTTCCGAATCATTACAAGATTGCTTGTAGGTACCACTATTACTGAGTGATGTGCATAGCCCAGTCAGTCACTGAGTGCAGTCACACACACCCCATAATCGTGAAGTCTGACGCAACTGTCGCCTAGGAGCCAGGGTAAAAACCTCTGAGTCTGTGCTCTGCTGCCTCGCACGTCAAACGGCTTCGTGCCAAGTGACTAACCGTCGTGCGAGGGACGCCCGCAGTAGCTAGTTTCCTGTTTTGGGGTGATGTTTCACTGTCGGTACTTAGGGTTGATTAAAACTTGAAATCGTGAATGGGAGTTCTCCTTTTGCACATGTTATGTATGTCCTGTGGGTGCGTTACATTCTGGTCTGGACGGGTTACAATTGTCGTGCTCAGAGGGTGCCGTCTCGTCTATGTATGTACCTCATCACTCGCCCAACTCGTCATGACGCTAACTGGGAGAACTCTGGCGTGAAATCGCCAGTGGCTCTCGCTAGTCGATACTCGCTCCTTCGCCCCGGACTCATCGCTCGGCCGCTACACGTGTCGGGCGCAACGAGTGCCCCCTGCCTTCTCAACGTCTACTCTGTATCGTGTAGCGAGTCAGAATGGTCACTACGCGACTCGACTGACGAGGACGCCTGTTTTGGCTCTGGCTGACTGGCCGCGGGAGATATTTTGGCGTCCACCACAGCCGCTCGTTGTTTATTTACGAAGCGGCGGCACAGAGAGGCGGAAGTGCTTCGCTCGCATGCGTCGTCGCCCCATGGGAGCGCTTGGATAGGATTTCGGGGAAGCGTGTCTGCCCGCAGCTACTGGCCGATGCGACAAGACGAAGGGGGATTCTATTCTACCATTGGGTAACGACCGCCTTGCGAGAAAGCGATAGACCAATTCTTCGGCGCTCGAAACGATTGTTCTGACGTCTGTCTTGCTCAGCGAGAGATAAGGGCGGCAGACCTTCGTGCGCACACACAACCTAGGTTTTGACCAATAGACGGGGCGGCTGGGCTCGGTTGCCCAATTTTGGCCCTCGTCCATCTCAATTCGGTCACTCGGCTTTCCCCTTTGCATTGACGTTCTACCCTTTCCCTCTGCTGCTGCTGCTGTCGTTCCAATCAAGCCGCGTTCTGTATGGCTACAATGTGTACCTCCTTTGCATCGCCAATGGACGGCGTTCTCCAGTGGACGCTCGGGCCCGTAATTAGCTGGCGTCACCGCGAGCGCACGTGAGGCGAAAGATGTAACAGTGGAAGGATGTAAAGGGGTGGATGTGCATACATATTTAGTAATGCGTACTGGAACCACTGAACTAGTGAGAAATTTTTTTTTGGTATCTTGTTGTGGTAGTTTCGGATAGGCGTTAGTGACGTTGTTTTCGCTAATCTGCGCCGAAAGGCAAATTGGCAACGGCGGTCGGGTCGGCCCAAAATCGACCGTCGGACGCCCGTCCGCCCATTCCCATTCCCCTTTTCGCCCCTGACGTTATTGCCTCTTCTGTTTGTGTGCGCGGTCCGCTTGGCTCTGAGAGGAAGAGGACGGAACTGTTGCCTTTGGCTGGCAGTCACACACCACAGGAGAGAAGAGAGAAAGGGATGGACTCCAATTCGGCGCCGTCTCTCTTTTATTCGGACAGGAGATCGGCTTTCGTCCTCTCTCCCTTTCTTTCTTTCTTTCGCCGTCGCGCCGTCACTTCCTTCTTGCGGGGCGGGCTCTCGAAGCGAAGACTGGCGCTCGCCGGATGCGGTCGGAGTAATCTGCCGGCTTACGTCTGTCTGATTGATCTGACTGGCCATCAGTATCGTTAACTCGTGGAGTAATGCAGCTGTACGCAAGGGTTGCAAAAGGCATCGCGTCCCGACTAGCGGGGCCGTTTGTTCTTACCATGAATCCACGGTCATCGAAGATATCTTCCACTCCAAGAGTTTGACTGTCCGATTCAGCTCATGCTACACGCTTACTGCGAACAATCAACAATCTGACGACGACAAAGTGATCACTTCCATTTACTGTTCTCGCTTTCTTTTATGCCCTCTCTGTTACGCTTTGTGGTAAAGCCTAGCTACCTGTGTACGTGGTACATACAAGTACAATTGTAGCAACAAGGGTCCTAAGCGCGCAAGTTGTTTTTGTTGCCGCACCGGCCGCTCTTC
>JASAMZ010011593.1:40000-53276 GCA_030248115.1 Linhomoeus sp. GSCO2_2
TAAGTTACTGTATAGCGTATAGGTACCTACTTTCGATTTCAGACATCACGTCTGCGGTATGTACATAATATGTACTTTTGACGTTCTGCGTTGTGATTGCCATGCAGAATTAATTTTTGATTTTCCGAAAGTGTACATTTCCCAAAGCTCACGACCTCCGGTTCCAGTCTATACGTGATCGGTCAGAGCCCCACAGCGGAGCCCCTCTCTGACTGGACTTTGAAATACGACATTTTGGCTTGTTATGGCTTTTCATGGATTGTCGTCTTCTTGCTTCTCGTGTTCGGACTCAAGTTCACTGGCAAGGTTGTGTAAACTAAACGATCTAGAAATACTTTCGAAGTGTTTACATAAAGACAAAATTTGCATGTGAGAATGAAATACATGTATTTTATAAAAGCTTAGCTTGTAAGAAGTACCTATTGTGACATACCCCAATACTTGCACAGTGCCTTGAGCAATGTGTGTGCTGAGTTTAGGACAATTCAAATGTAAGTCATGTTATGTAGATCATATCCGAAATCTATTTAGTATTAACTATCCGAAGCGTCCCTTAGTGTTCCAGGCTGTCTACTTCACCGTGGGATTTCCTTACATTCTGCTGATTCTGTTGCTATTTGTTGGACTGCAGCTGGAGGGCATGATGGATGGCATCAAATACTACCTTTTGCCGAATTTCGACAGCTTCGCGTCGTCTACGGCAAACGAAATTTTGAAAATTTTGCACTGTTTGAGAGAACTTGAAAATTTCTATAATTGCACAGCTGTGGAACGACGCGGCCAATCAAGTGCTGTTCTCGCTCAGCGTTGGCGCTGGAGGAATTTCCACCCTGGCCACCTATAATCAATTTGACAACAATATCGTCAGGTAAAATATACATTTTGAGAGATGTATTATATCAAGTGCGAAACAATATCAAATTCTCAGGGATACGTTCATCATCACATTCGGAAACTTTCTCACGAGTTTCTTCGTCGGCTTTGTGGTCTTTCCCATTTTGGGCTTCATTGCCAAGCGGTCGAACAGTGAAGGCGAGTCGTTGCGTCTATTTGTATGTGTTGCGTGATTACCTGTCGCTGGGCATTTAGTGAACCCTAAGCTGGCCAGCGGACCTGGGTTGACGTTTATGACATATCCGGATGCCATGTCTCGTCAGGGGGAGTTTCTTGGCAAACTCTGGTGTATGGCGTTCTTTCTAATGCTTATCTTGCTTGGGATCGACTCGCTTGTAAGTGTCACGAAACGCCAAGAAATATTTAAGTTGTAAGCCTTGTGTAATTTCCAGATGGTTCTCGTTGAAACGATGGTAACCGCTCTGGCGGACGGATTCCCCAGCATTGTGAATCGCAACAACGTCACAAAGAAGTTGACTGTTTTCTTCGTGTGCTTTGTCTGCTTCTGCTGCGGCGTCGTCTTCTGCACTGGGGTACTGTAGGCAAGAAATTCAAATTTCAAGTAGTAACTTATGACGAATTCAGGCGGCTGACGCCCTGTCAACCTTCTTCGACGTCGTGGCCGGAGGTTGGACCCTAATATTGATTGCCACCATGGAGGTATTGGTGGTGGCTTACGTCTACGGATGCCGGTGAGTCAATACTTTCAGTTTAGACTTATTAGTAACTGAACTAAGAAAATTTTAGGCGATTCGCTGGCGACCTGGAAATGATGATGGGAAAGAGGACCAACATTTACTGGCTGGGCTGTTGGCTAATTTTGAGCCCCTGTCTGCTAATTGTACGAATTTTGTCTCACATTCTGGAGTTTTTACTTTTCACTCACTTGTCGTTTCGCACACATTCAGGCTATGGAAATCTACACGGTCTATGGTCTTTTCATGAACGGTTACGGCTTTGGGGACAAGAAGTATCCCAGTTGGGCTATTTACCTGGCCATTGCTCTAACACTTTTCGTCGTCATTTGGTTACCTCTCATGATGGTTGTCAAACTCGTACAAATGATGATTTCGAAACGGGTTCGGCCTTTCCACGTCGTTTTGCATTGGTTGAATACAAACAAATGCATGTACGTACACTGGTTTCAGAGCTTTCGGTCGCTCGTCAGACCGCTGCCAGTTTGGGGACCCAGCGATCCAGATCAAAGAGAGAGAATTGGTACATTTTGGCGGTTTAATGCAGAGTTGAGATACAGTAAAATAAGCGATCAAAACTTAACAGAAATGATACCACAATGCAGAAAGAAAGAACCTAACAAACGCAATACAAAATAGAGCAAGATAGAATCAAATAAAAAATTAGGACAAAACTGAAACAATGTAACGCTATACAAAATGTAGTGAAACATATGAAAAGTTGTAGATGAATTTCAACAAAATGAAATAATATAGAGGGATAATACATAGCATAATTGAGTGCTGCTTAACTCATTAGGTACATGTCGGTAGTAGTATGATGGCGATGTTTCACACTCACACAGCTGTCGAGCACCCATATCGTCACCAGATGGACCAAGCGGAATTAGACCATCTGGGCTATGGAAACCCTACCATTGGAATAGAACACTGACTGTGATAAGACGAGCTACCTACCTATATAACATGTTTGTGATTTGAAGGCCAAAGTAGAGCACACTACTGGCTTCACGAAAATGTCCGAGCGTCCCAATTCTAGAGTTGATGTCTCTGTCTACTGGCAGTGGTGATGTGTGTTCTTTGAGTTTACGGTATTCTATTCTGCAAAACTCTCTAGTCTCTGCTTTGTTGGCACTTCGACCATGTCCCTGTCAGCGCTTCACACACGATCTCTAGTTTCTATTTCGTACGCGTACCTTTAACTCTCTCACGATTTCAACGAATGCGTATTTACGAATGACTTCTGGTTCATTTGCGCGAAGTGAACCGCGATCGAGCACGCGAGCACTTGAGCCTTAGTCGCGTCGGAGGTTTGTCAAACGAGTGCTTTGTTCCACATGCGAGATGTGACTCAGGGCTGCCTACAATCCTTCTGACGCTCCGCCCAAATCGCAAATCCAAAACAGCTCGTCGAACTTCGACGGAACGGCGCGGCACTGACGCTTCCTCGAACCTCACCGAGTCAACACAGGCCGTGCGTTTCTCCCCCACTGCTGTTGTTGTGAGCCGTGAGTACTCTTTTGAATTCGCCTCCACCGACTGTGACCGGTCCTCTCCAAAATCCTCTGTGTGCTTACATGTGTTCTGTTGCCTACACAGGTACACATACAGGTAGGCAGGGCAGGCAGGCAACAGCGCGACGCGGCACAAAAGCTGGAATGGAATGGGGACCGCGCGCACTTTCGAATTGCCACTGTGCTGCGGGATGCGCCTTCCCCACTCTGCGCCATGCCCTGCCCTTTGTGCGCCGCCTACAAAGGTTCCCACATCGGAGATCGTAGCGATGTCAAATTGTACATGCATGCAGGTGATAGGAAAGTTTCTGTCACCGTGGACTAACGCCAAAATTTTGAAAACGTTAACGATGCAAGCCTTGGTGTGCATGTGGGTCATATTCATGCCGCGATTCTTGTCAGTCCTTTAGTTACAGTATCTCATAATCGCAATTCAGCGCCGTTGTTGAGGATAATACGGTAAGCGATTTGTCGCGATCAAGGCATTGCTTCTGCGCGTGTGTCCGGCCGCTGGCGCATCTTCCCATTTGGGGGGTGGGTCCGGCGGGTTGCCACTTTTCTAAGAGTGCGCGCTCAGTCGTCTTTTCCGCGCGCCGTCCACTGATCTTCCTTGACTACTGGACCGGTCCCCCCACCTACATACATATCTTGATCGACCTTGCGGTCTCCTGTCGGTTCTCCAACAGAAAGTTGGTTAGTCAGAGATGAGGACGAGCCACCACCCTGTAATTTCTCGTCCCTCCCTCCCTCCCTCCCACTCACACGTAGACTGTCGCATGCGTGCGTGCGTCAAAAGGGTCAGTCTGAGTCATTCTCGTCTGTCGCAGGGTACAAAGAAGTTTCCTAGACTAGGAGATGCAATTTCCGTAAAAAGTAATAGGACAAAGTCTGCGTTGGTGCTTGGTAGGCATACAGAAGAGGTGTTCGCGCACCCATCTCACTTAACTCGCTGAGTAGCGTTCCGCGAAAAAGCGTTCCTCCAGCGTTCCTCAGACTGGCCGCCAAAAAGTTTGGCTGCCAGAAAAAAAGCGTTCCGCAGACTGGCAGCCAAACGTGCAGACAAGCAAGATTTTGGCGGCCAAAATCTCGCCGATCGCCAAACGCGTTTTGGCCGGTCCGGCCCGTCCGGTCCGATTTTGGCCGCCAAAGTCGTACCGGCCGGGGAACGCTTTTTTTGGCAGCCAATCTTGGCAGCCAAAGCGCCTCGGAACGCTTTTTCACAAAGCGTTCCCAAAACGTCGTCTTGTGGCGGAACACTACTCAGCGAGTTAATGGACGAGCGTCCTCAGAGGCTGCCCGTTGCTGTGAGTTTGCTCTTGTAACTGTGACGCCATTGTTTGCCCTTTTGACTTACCGTGAGTGGAAAATACTTGCGGCCTCAACTGTTCAGTCTACTGGCAACAATTGTGTTTGCGCATATTGCTAGAAAAGACCGAAATCCGATTGCTGTGGTTGTGGTTGCCTAGCCAACGAACCCAAATCCGCTTAGTCATTTCGGTGGCGAATTGATCCGCTCTATCCCTTGTGAACCCTACCACTGCTTGCTACAATAGCTTCGTTTAGCAGTGGTTGAATCACGCATAGTGATTTCGCCTTAGGCGATGATTCACAAAGAATGAGGCTTATCCTTATGTATTGTACCTAGCGATTGCTTCAACACGCTTGTCAAGCTCACTGAGCCGGCGTCATCCTTTACTTGCCCATTTCAACACCTTTCGTTCTCCAAACTAAAGGTTGGAAAAGAGTAGGCAACCTCGCATCACATCATTTGGACGCCAGGCTGTCTAGGCCTATTGTGAGTGTTTTGAACTGTTGCACGTCCTTATAAAGCTTCAGCACTACGACATGTCCGACGAAAAGCGCAGGAACGGCCCCAGCTTGGGTACTGTAGCCCCAGTTTCTCCCACCGGCTCCCGAGTCATGCACGACGAGGTCACAGAGGGAAGAGAGAAGTGGGGCAACCAGCTCGACTTCATCCTGTCTTGTCTGGGCTACGCTGTTGGACTGGGCAACGTCTGGAGATTCCCATACCTGTGCGGCAGGAATGGGGGAGGTACGGTACTTGTCCGTACATTAGCAGACTGCAGTACAGAGGTGCAGTACAGTACTTGGCAGTATAGAGGTGCGGTACAAAGCTGTTTCGGTACCTATGTACTGCACTGTCATGTCAATTGCATCAGTAGCACGGTAAAACTACTTGGAATCACCTTCCGTGTGAATGAGCCTCCCATCTATGATCTAAACATTCGGCCAACGTCACGCACAAGAACGCGTGTAGCAAGTCAACAACAAAGGCTCAACAATCAACATGTCCAAATGTACATTCATACCAATCCACAGCAGAATATTCACTTCACCCTTGGTTCAGCCGTCTTCCTGATACCGTATCTCATCGTGTTGATCTTCGCCGGATTCCCCAGCTTCTACCTGGAGCTGGCGATTGGCCAGTACGCCGGCCTCTCGCCCTACCTGCTCTACAGACGGATGTCGCCCATTTTCACCGGTGGAAAAGATGTTTTAAACAAATAATTTCACAATATTCATCATAAGACCAACATTTTCAAGGAATCGGTCACACGATGGTGCTCATCTCCATGTTCACCGGCGTGTACTACAACATGATCATCGCCTTGAGCATGTACTACTTCTGGGAGTCGATCAAGGGCCTGTTCTCCTGGTCCCTTCCCTGGGACAGGTGCGACGACAAAGTCGACTGGGTCACCGATCGTAAGTGCTGGTGCGTATTGCGCGTTTCAGCGACAAACACGCAACGCGCACCATTGCAGACTGCTTCGACGACCGCGTCAACCTGCTATGCGAAGCCAACGGCACCACATATTTTCGAGGGATGTGTCATGACAACTCGACCTTCAGTGCAAATGAAGCTATGAGAGCGAGGCTAGCCAATGCTAATTTCTCCGGGGACGGACGAGAGAGCCCTGCTCTGCTATTCAAGTGAGCATAGCAGTCAGTAAGCTCAACATGTAGTTCCGGTCCATGTTTTGGTTCTGCTCATCTAACGGAACTCGAAAACCAGGCGTATTTTGAGAAATGCGCGGCAGATCTTCGCGCAATGAAGTGCGTTGGACTCGAAATTATCAGGAGAGTCTACGAGTGTGTCGATCTCCAATGTATGTACCTCTTCTCTATCTCCTAAAACGAAGATGTGCAGAGTTCCGGTTAAGTTCGACAATTAGTTTTTAATGCATCCGCACTTTGCAGTCGCTACGTGCTGGGAACCACGCGAGAGATGATCAAGACAGGCATCGAAAATGGAATAGGCAGTCCCCAGTTGCATCTAATCGTGGCCCTGGTGTGCTCATGGATTCTCCTCTTCTGCTGTCTCGTCAAGGGCATCAAGTCTTCGGGGAAGGTAAACACGCAACGCGCACGGACACGGCGCCACTCCTGCAAACGCGAACATTTCAGGTCGTCTACTTCACGGCGACTTTCCCATACGTGCTTCTCGTCATTCTGCTGATTCGCGGAGTCACCCTGGACGGCGCGTGGGACGGCCTGAATTTCTATCTCTTCTCGCCCAACTTCGAATACTTGAAGAACTCGAGCGTATGGTGCTTCATGATTTTGTATCAGAAGATACATTGATCAATACTGCAATGCCTTAGGTGTGGCGCGATGCGGCCAACCAGATTTTCTTCTCCTTGAGCTTGGGCGGCGGTGGTTTGACCACGCTGGCGAGCTACAACCAGTTTCACAACAACCTCTTTAGGTGATAAAGAACATTTGACTTCCGTGTCAATTAGGTGACACTTCAAGTATGGCAAAATGTTTCAGAGACACTTTCATCGTCGTCTTGGGCAACTGTGGCACGAGCATCTTCGCTGGATTCGTCATCTTCCCCATTCTGGGCTTTGTGGCCAAGCAGACCCACCCAAATCATCCGCCTTTGGAGCGCGGTGCGTGTTTGCGTAATTGCCACCATTAATATTTTTATGCAATTTTTAAAATACAAAGTTCAGTGGCCAAGGTGGCCAAGAGCGGCCCATCGCTCGCCTTCATCGCCTACCCCAACGCCATCACAAGAATCGCTGGGGCTCCCATATGGGGCATACTCTTCTTCTTCATGTTGATCATACTGGGACTGGACAGTCAGGTGCGGAGTTCATCTGAAGGTTCCTCATGACGATGCGCCCATCATATCACATCGCAATTACATTTCTCACAATCACAATCGCCTCGGAGCCATCACTACTCTCCTCATTGCCCCCTCTGTAGTGATGCCATTGAATTAGAGCTTCGTGTACTTACCATCATTTTAATCTCAATTGATTATACACTGCCATGTTTCAACGTTTGCACCACTGCAACCCCAGCGCCTTTCAGATGGTCTTTGGCGAAGTGGTGGTCACAGCCGTCATAGACCAGTGGCCATTCTTGAGAAAAGGCTGGCGCAAGACAGTGGTGGTGGCCGTTTGGTGCGTCGTCTCGCTTCTGCTGGGAATCGTGCTCACCACTCCAGTGGGTTTGGAATTTGTAATTGAATTTGAACTAGAAGGAATGCAATGTCACTGATAACCAACAACTGGATTTCAGGGTGGCGACTACCTGGTAAACCTGGTGGACACATTCGCTGGCGGCTGGACTCTCATTATCGCCTGTCTCATCGAGGTAAGCTCAGCTAATCAGTCATGTATTCATGGCAATTTCGCAGCTTTTCCATCTCAGTCCATTAAAAATTACATCCACTCCCTTCAGGTGTGCATGGTGGCCTGGGTGTACGGGGTGTTCCGTTTCAATGAAGACATCAGACTCATGTTGGGCCAGCCTCCCAATAAGGTCTACAAGTTCATGGGTTACCCAGTGAATCCCTACTGGTGGGTCAACTGGGTGGCGCTGACGCCCACGCTGCTCTTCGTGAGTCCCTGAAGCTCTGAAGCTCCGCACCTTGTTCCATGGCCAGTGGCACCACTGACAAACCCTTACTCAGGCCATCGTGATCTTCACCTTCTGGTTCTACAGTGGATTCACCTATGGGGACGAGGAGTGGCCTTATCCCTGGTACTGGGAAGTTACTGGCTGGGTCGTGACCCTGCTCTGCGTCATGTGGATCCCAATCGTGGCCGTCTATGAGCTCGTCAAGTGCATACTGAATGGAGGGGTGAGACGAACACCAAATCATGACGTTGCGAATGTTGTCAGTCAAGTACAGGTCTGAACTAAGCCAGCTCCACTCAGTTGGCCCTGTTAGCACGATTCATTAGGCTTGTCCAAATGTCACTCCATTTGCCGGCAATATTTTGATTCTGTGCTGACATTACACTATGCACGAAGTGGTACACTCACCCTTCAGGACCTGAGGGCCTTGTACGAGCCCACTGACGAATGGGGGCCAGCCGACTACAACGCCAAACAACAATTGGGTAAGATTGTCACCAACGTTAGCAAAGCAGGGTCATTAATCCTGCAATCAATCTACCTACTCTATTGCATTGCAGCCAGCAACTATCCCATGAACGTGGTGCACCCACAACAACCCTACGTGGCGCACAACCAGCCTTACGCCAACGCGGCGTTTGGAGATGCGTATCCTTCTGATGGATACCCGAAGTAGACGCTGGAAACCTGCTGTAACTGTTGATTTTGAATCGTTTGGCTTCTGTAGTTGCGCGCTAACGACACTCCTCTGAGCTTCAGAGACTGACTGATTCTTGCACTCCATTAATCGAGACTGCTCTGTGTCTGAACGCATGATGCTATGTGTCTATGCAGTTTACAGTAAGACGTCTTTGAGGACATAATATTGGCGTCTGACTTAAGCTAGGCACCAGGATTCTTGGGTACATGATTTCGCGCGTGTGCGACATGGATCTCTGGCAACGGCGCTTTACTTACAGTAATCCTTATGTCTGTTCATGTGGAAAGCGAACTGAACCTTGAACAGTCCGTCACTCCACTACATCGGCGCAAACAACTTTTGACAAACAACAGCTTTACATTCGTCATCCCCCACAGTCAACACCACAACTGAGGTTCGTCATGGCACCCCGCCAACAACAAGGCGACAAACAACGTCTCTCTCCGTTCAATTCGGCCGGCCCCTTTGCATTCTGCAAAGTACAGTCCAGTGTGCGAAAGAAACGCATTGTTGCGCGGCTGGAGGCGCCACGAGGGAAGCGACGCACAGGAGATGGAGAAGGAGCGCGTCGCTCGCGCGTCCTCATTTACAGCCGTGTTGCACGGTCTGTCTTCACACAGCGCGCTGTTACTAACACTTCGAGTGAGCGCCCACTGATTCAATTCTGCCGTCGTCGATTTTTGCCCGCTGGCTGACGCCAAGGAGTTACTCAGGCAGGACGTGCGCAATCGACGACGCGCGATCGGCGCACAATTTTGCTCGCTCGCGTGGGAGCGCAGTCTCACAAGTCGGCGCCGTTTGTGCACCTTACATTTCTTCGGCGCATCGACATAACAAGTAGTTTGTTGTTCACTTGAGAAAGGAAGTGCAGGCGCCTGCAGCGATGGCCGATCGTCCGACCAAACTTCCCGTTTCTGTGAGTGATAGTTATTAGCTTTGGCGGAACTTATACGTCGGCGCGAATTGGTGCGCGAAATGCATATTCGTGCAAACACCTCCGAAATTCGAATTCGCACGCTACCGTATTCAGTTATACTACCATAATCAGTTTGAAACTGCGGTTTGAGACTCACACTGCGGTAGTCCACCACCGTAACCCTGCAAGGCTCTGAGTTGAGCCAACCAGTTGATGTTCAGACCGACTGACATCGATTCTGAAGGTTGTAGTGTGATCGCTGTTCCTAATCCCTGCCACTGTTTTGCCGATCAGTCACGAAGTCTATACTAAATACAGTAGCGTTCCCAATACTGCAGCACTACGAGCCGGGTCAACAACCGCGAATGCGAGCAGTGGGCTCGCCCTCCCCCAACAGTCCCCAACCACAGCACGACGAGTTGACGGAGAAGCGCGAGAAGTGGGGCAACCAGCTCGACTTCATCCTGTCATGCCTGGGATACGCTGTTGGGCTGGGCAACGTGTGGCGTTTCCCCTACCTGTGCGGCAGGAATGGGGGAGGTGAGATATTGTGACCACTGATGATCTGATGATCTGAAAGTGGTCCAGTCAACGTGGTACTTTGATGAACGTGGAGCGGCTCCTGTACCAGCTTCTGAAGTTCCCTCCAATTTCCAGCCGTCTTCCTGATCCCCTACGTGATCGTGCTGGTGTTCGCCGGCTTCCCGCTCTTCTATCTGGAGCTGGCCATGGGCCAGTTCGGCCAGCTCTCCGTCCACCTGATCTTCCAGCGAATGTCGCCCATCTTCGCCGGTGAAAAGTTGTTGTGAATGCGTGACCCATGTGGGAGCGTCCTGGCTGCATGCAAGGCTTTAGGCGTGGGCTACACCATGGTGGTCATCTCTTTCTTCATCGGCATCTACTACAACATGGTCATCGCCCTGAGCATGTACTACATCTGGGAGTCACTGAAGGGCCTCTTCTCCTGGTCGCTGCCCTGGGACGGCTGCGTACCTAGCCCAAACAAGCCATGGGTCGACGACCGTCAGTGACTTGATTCGTGCGTCTTTTGGGAAAAGACGCAACACGCATCGCGCCGCGTTGTAGACTGCTTCGACGACCGAGTCAATCTGCGGTGCGAAAGCGAGGGCCTGGTCTACTTCCTGGGCAGCTGCTACTCCAACGCCACCATCCAAGAGAACGGCTGGACGGAGAGATACGCAACGGCCAATGTCTCCGGCAGCGGCAGGGAGAGCTCGGCGCTGCAGTTCAAGTGAACGAAAAGACCTTTCAACCATAAATGTGTGCTCAATTCTGGAGTTTGCTTTGATCCCACTGATCCCTTCAGTCGCTACGTGCTCGGGACCAGCAGGGAAATGGATTTGATCGGTATTTCCCAGGGAATAGGCGAACCCCAGTGGCATCTGGAGGTCGCCCTCGTCTGCTCGTGGATCCTGCTCTTCTTCTGCCTCATCAAGGGCATCAAGTCCTCCGGGAAGGTAAACACGCAACACGCAAGGTTTTAAACGACGACTGCGAATGTTGTTTGAATGACTGCGACTGCGAATCGTCAGTTGTCGTGAATGGTTGAGGGAGAGCCGATGCTTAGTAGAGCTCTATTGTTTGTCTGCCAAGTGCTCGTTTGCCATCAGAAGATATGTACCTGCGACACCATTGTGACACGCCGATTTTCTGGGCGTGTCAGCAGGTTCTTTAGTTCTTCAACCCATTCCCAACTCCAAGACTAAAGCAAGCAGACAATGAGCAAGCTTAAGTAGCATCGCGCTAACCCAAACAGTAACGGCGAGCGTGAGAAAGGGAAACTGCGTGAAACACCGCGGAACAGACCAAAACACCATAGAGATCACTGGGAAACCAAAACAAACAGAAGCGCGCAAACAGATTCACCATGAGAATGTGAGAGCGCTGAGAGCGCCCGTCACATCTCCCCTTCCTTTGGGAAAAGCTAAGCTATAGACCTGACACAGCAAGCATAAAACCAATTCCTAGAACATGCGGCCTTAACTGTTCACGTTTTCGCCTTGTTCTTCTCTGGCTGGATGGACCTGGCCGCTGTGGTGGTGATGGTGGCTCAGTTGGAAAGCGTCCGTGCTGGAAACAGTCCTGGAAGCTTCTGCCTGTCGACTGGCACTGGGGGGATGGGTCCGTTGATGCGCACACTCGCGCCCAAGAAGCTCCGCTCAGGGGGAGCAGACCTGTAGCTCGCTGGGCCGCTGTCACCGCTGCTGGGCCGCCGTCGCCTCTCTGGAGCACCTCCACAAAGAATGGGCCGCTGTCGCCACTGCTGGGCCGCTGACACCCCTCAAAGATGGACCGCTGTCCCCTCGTGGCCCCTTACTCTAGGCTGCTTCTCCCTCGCTCCGCGCGTGGCCGCGTTGTCGACTTGGCACTGGAAAGCTTGGCATGGTACTGCGTGCCACTGACGCCAACCTGTAGTCTTGTGAGGGAGCCGTCCTCGCTTCTGATGGCCAGGCTTCTTCTCTGATGTCGACTTGGTCTTGAGGTCGCCTGGCCTTGTTCTTGTTGTCCTCAGCTTCCAACTGGCCGGTGAGTCCGGAGAAGAGATCCTGCTGATGGGACCTTGACAGGCCCATCCTGTCTCGGACACCAATTTGTGACACGCCGATTTTCTGGGCGTGTCAGCAGGTTCTTTAGTTCTTCAACCCATTCCCAACTCCAAGACTAAAGCAAGCAGACAATGAGCAAGCTTAAGTAGCATCGCGCTAACCCAAACAGTAACGGCGAGCGTGAGAAAGGGAAACTGCGTGAAACACCGCGGAACAGACCAAAACACCATAGAGATCACTGGGAAACCAAAACAAACAGAAGCGCGCAAACAGATTCACCATGAGAATGTGAGAGCGCTGAGAGCGCCCGTCACACCATCGTCGTGTACACGAAGCCAGCCAGCCTGGTTGTGGCAAAGTTAGACACGCTTTCTTTCATGTGGCCCCTGATATCCATTTCAGGTGGTCTACTTCACCGCCACGTTTCCCTACGTGCTTCTGTTGATCCTGCTGATTCGCGGCGTCACCCTGGACGGCGCCTGGGACGGCATCCGATTCTACCTGTTCTCGCCAAACTTGGCCTACTTGAAGAACTCGAGCGTGAGAGAATAGCACTGGATTGGTTGAGCATCATATTATGGTTGTGTTATGTTGTGTGGATTTTCAGACGTGGAGCGACGCGGCCACGCAGATTTTCTTCTCCCTCAGCTTGGGAGGAGGCGGGTTGACCACGTTGGCCAGCTACAACCTGTTTCACAATAATCTCTTCAGGTTTGCACTTTGTACATACCTTGCAACATTTGTATGGCATTTTGGCTAATCCGTTGCGCCTTCAGAGACACGCTCATCGTCGTGTTGGGTAACTGCGCCACCAGCTTGTTCGCCGGCTTCGTTATCTTCCCCATCATTGGCTTCGTGGCCAAGCAGACACATCCTACTGTGGATCCGCTGACGCGCGGTGCGTGTTGCGTGTTTACCTTGTGGCAAAGTGAACAACGCACTGTAGCGCGGTTCAGTGGGCAAGATGGCCAAGAGCGGCCCGTCGCTCGCCTTCATCGCCTACCCCAACGCGATCACCCGAATCGCCGGTGCTCCCATCTGGGGCATCCTCTTCTTCTTCATGTTGATCATATTGGGATTGGATAGCCAGGTGT